>JAVJIF010022185.1:0-65450 GCA_038442645.1 Agave tequilana
GTGGTGGGCCCCGTAACTTTGTTTTTTAATTTAAAAGATTTTCAGTACTCCATACGCTTGATTAAATTTTTTTGTATGGACTGGTAATTTCGCATCTAACCTCCTGTCACTTTGCTTTATTTGAGTTGAGGATCAAATTTCTATTATTTTATTTCAATATTTTAAAAAATCTCCAGTTGGCCAAAAAATTTGTCACTACCGTGTTATTATTATAAGGCAACATTTTTATTTCATCACTTGTGAGTTAATTTCTGAGTGATATTATGTTTTTATTGGCTGAAGCGTCAGCATAAAGACTTCGCGTGCATTTAAGAAGAGTGATTGATGAGCAGATTGGACAGTAAAACTTGTAGGACTTGATATATAATATTAATACATCCTTTATAGTATTTGAGAGAGATATGCATAGTAATATTTTAGCTTGGTTGTAAAAAGGCAAAAATAAAAGAAAAGTTCTCGCAATATGCTTAAGTGTCTTGCATGGATATCTCATTGCTTTTCAATTACGAACATGATTTCAACTCGTAACCAAAACATTTTAATAAACTAGTGAAAAGTTATCCGCAAGTGAAAATTTTTGAAATGAAAGATTGTATAATTACGTTCATGGAATAGATGAGTCCACTGTTATTAGAGAGTTTCTCACCTCTAACATGTTCATGGAGATAAAGAGAAACATTAGGAGTATTCATTCTAATATTATTTTTTTCTTCATGATTATAATATTTGACAACAAAAAGTTCCATTCAGAATTTTAAATTGGTTATGTAATTTATTTATTTAGAATCTACCAAATTGTTCTAAATTCATCTAGAAATACGTTATACATCTCGTTTATATGAAAATGTAATTTTAATAATTTGAATTTCAATTTATAAACGCATCAAACTCGTCCGTGTATAAAATAATCTACCATTTTGAATATTAGTTGGCCATTTTCCTTAATTTATATAATGTTAAGAAATGACGTATTAGTTGACCTCGTTTAAAACACAAACAGACAAATCTAAAGGGTTTACCTGCAAAAGCACCAAAAGGTTGTACTTTCTCTCGAACAGCGAGTGCCGTTATCAATTTCTCTTCTCCCCTTCGAATCGCTCACTCGATATATCGGGAACATTTTCTCGTCTCCGGTACAATATGTCGGAAATATTCTCAACGCCACCCTGCTCTATGCACCTAAAAAGTGCCCCCAAACAAAACCCAGCCCAACCCCAATTTCAATTAAGACCTCTCTCTTCACTCTAATTTGTACAACATACACACACAGTTAGACTTGTGTCCTTCTAAAAGAATTCGAGTCCAGATCCTTCTCACTCAAATTCAACCCTCCGACATTCGAATACAAGATCCACTCCGTTGAAGTTGACCTATATTATTTCAAGTATCTATAAACCAAAAATCAAGTGAAGCATTTGAAACCTAACAAAAAATGGACGACCTAAATAGTGAGTTGGTTAGTTTAACGGTGTAGATCATTTGAAACCTAACAAAAATTAGTTTGTAGGCGTTTTTAAATGTTTAGATCATAATGAAATGGCCGGATTAAGAATTTGTATGTCTAAAGATATAAATCTAACCAACTCACTACTTTCGCCCGTCCATTTTGCGTTGCTTGATGGATAAGCAAAAAGTATTATAAACGCTTGATTTTTGGTTATAAATATTTGAAATAATATAAATCAATTTTAACAGAGTGAATCTTGTATTCGAATGTCGGAGTGTTGAATTTGAGTAGGGAGTATCCGGACTCGAATCCTTTTGGAAGGGCACAAGTCTCTATATATATATATATATATATTCTTCAGTCTCTCTCTCATTCTCATTCTTGACCCCTTGGACCACTTCCCCATTAGCTGCCAGATAAAAAGATGTTCCCTTAATTAAGTAAGTGGGTGGTCCACAACAACCAAGATTAAAGGCTGTTGATGTTGGAGATTAGCTGGCAAATTTCTATCGTTAAGCACAACATCATAGATAATTGCCAAAGGCAATGCCTTTACTTGTGGGGAAATCTTGCTTGATGTGATCTAGTTATGTATGTTTGTGAAATGATCTTGTTTATATAGAAAGTCAAGTTTTGCACATTTTGGCCGTTTCGTTTTTAGTAATATAATAGTCAAACCTCGAGCCTTTATATCTAAATCATTTGGTGCATTGGAGATCACAGGTTAATAGAAAGAAAAGAGAGATGAAAAATTTTCAAATTTTTTCTTTTTTGTTATCATCTTTCATCCCATCAGAGCTCAGTGAGTATTTTTTTTTTCTTTTGATTCAAAAGGGCTCAATTAGAAGAGTTGACACACATACAAACTTACACAAGTTTGAGATTACAGAAATTTACTTGATTTATCTATGTTCTTTTCTAAGGATTGTTTGCTAGCAAAGATTTTTAATCTCTCCACGTAGATTAGTTGTTGTGTTTTTGAATCTCTTAATTAGTTTCTTATACGGTGTTTAATTAAAGATTTATGCTTTAATCAAGTTGGATACAACCAAAGTGATGCTTCACGTGTTTGAATTGCTCTACCTCGCGTATTCTGGAACTGGCTTATAGTGCTGCAAATGGACAGTTAAGCTACAAATCATTTGTTACAAAACCCTTTGTTAATTTGCTAAAATTGGATGCATGCAATCAAATTCAACTCATGTCTTGATCGAGACAAAGATTTTCTAAAAAGGATCAAACATAACTGCTACTATTTAATACCAATATTTATAGATGACGTAGGTCTTTTCGACACATTTTGAGAGTTTCCTATATGTAGGGGATTTCTAAATTTATATTTAAACGATTTCATTTATTTTTTCCTTTTTATTTAAGTAGCTGGAAGATGCTCTCCATGGGCTGCTGCCCTCACGCATCCAGATATTATAGTCTGTTTTATTTCTCGTTCGCAAGAAAATTTTCTCCTATTTTCTCCTCATGACTTATTTGTTTTGGTATTTTATTATTCACTCTTGATAAAATATGTTTTTTTCTTTATAAAACTTTGAAAGTACTAGTAATATCCCTGATTGTTACTACTTTAGGGTCTGCTTGGCTGTCGTAATTGACCATAATTCGTAAGTCATAATTGGTAAAGTCTTTTACAATTGTAAATGAGTTTCATGCATGTAAGTTTTACGGTGTTTGGTTAGTAATATAAAGTTGTAAGCGGGAATGTGTATTGTATTTTACGGTGTTTGGTTATCGTAACGTGTACGTATTAAGTGAGAAAGTTGATCACAAAACTAACTAGTTGGTGATTTAAATAGTTTTAATATTGCAAATGAATATTAAAAATGTTAAATATTAAAAAAAAATTTGTAACGGTCCCGGCTCTAATAAACAAGATTAGGCCTAAAACACAATTTATCTCCATTTCTCTTATAAAAATTTTGGCAGCATCATCCTTAATATTTCATTTATTCCACTTACAATAACCCACAATTTCGGCCCAAAGGCTACTTAAATTCCATCAAAAATTTCGGCCCACACGGCCTACTTATCATGGCACAACTCATCAAAACTTAACTATGTACATAATGTCATAACTTGCATCCTCCATCACAAGCATATATCTTATCATCATAACATCACCAAGGTTAACTTTTCAACAATCATATTCCCACACATAACCATCTTTCGAAGTCCAAGAACATAACATAACCAAGGAGTTCACAATCCAAAACATTACATCACATGAAGGTTCCTAGTTTCAAATGCCTTAAAGACAAATATACATCAATTACATCCCAACATGTTCCATAGAGACAAAGGACTTGGGTAAAGTCCATACATACACATTTAACATAACCAGGCTAAACAAAATGGTACCACAACATGTCACATAATCCATAACATAACCCTTGCAGTTAGAGTGGCTTCTTACCCTTATCCAAACCTGAAAAAGGTGGAAAGAAAATAAAATGAGCTCGACAGCTCAATGAGTAAACCATGTCATAGGATGTTGGTATAATAATTTCATAAGATAAACAGTTTAGAAGAGGTAAATTACAATGAATCCCATAAACAACAACTTGTTCAAGCTACCTTACTTGTTCCAAGCTCCATACACGTGTGGTCTACATGACTCCACTATCAAAGATTTCATTTAACTATATCATGACACAAAAGAAATAATTGCATGTACTTTTCGTGGGTTAGTCCCCTCACATCAATTCGGCTCGTTATACACATAAAGTGACATTTTAGTTTAACACAAGCATTATCAATATAGAATGAAACTTGACAGTTCACCTTATATGCCGTTCAATCAAAATGTAATTCCCCCATCTTCTACCTCCTACCGGCTCCCGCTCGGCCCTTCCTCCTTTTATATAATTCATATAAAACATATAAGTTTCCCCGTCTTCCCCCCTCCTACCGGCTCCCGCTCGGCCCCTTCCTCCTTTTATATATATATATGTATATGTATATGTCAAATCCCCGTCTTCCCCCCTCCTACCGGCTCCCGCCCCTGCCCCTTCCTCCTTTTATATACATGCATCACACAAGTTTAAATTACACCATTCCTAACAAACCATATACAACTACTTACCCATTATGCTGAAATGATGTGCAACAATAAGAAAGAAGACATGTGCTTGGGGTTTACCCAATATCATGGTAACATCATAATCACGCCACATTCAAACCCGCATGAATATATACGCATTGTCCCCATAAACTTGCTAATACTTAACACGATGCTATGTTGTAAGGAGGGATATTCCCCCATGCACTTTAGTGAACATGAACATGATTCAAGTTAATTGATCGGCTTTTATAGAGTGCTATTAGTACAAATCTTAGACTTCATATAATGCATCGTACTATTTCTATTTACGAAGAGCCGAGATTATGCTATACACATATTAAATTGACTATCATGATGTTGACCAAGAAAAACAGCGAATTAAGGTACTAAATTGGTTCGTTTAGGCGTAATTAGTATGCTAGAACATGTCCTCTACACATGCATTTCACATCCATATAAAATAGAGACACGACTACTATGCAATACTCATTAGATCTCCTTTAACCCAAGGATAATCATCAAAACAGCGAATTAAATGTGCTAAGTCACCTCATTTAAGTTTAATTAGTGAGCTAAAACATGTATAACACACATTCATCTCATCACAACATGATATGGAGGCACAATAACTAGATAATACCCATTAATTTCCATCTAGTGTAAGGATGTCACAAAAACAGTAAATACTACCCTTGTGGGTCACCTACACACGATCAAAGTTTCAATTTTTCTAATCTTGCTAGAAGATATAACCTTAAAAGTTTAGGTTTACTCACAATGATCTTTAGCTCCGAAAACAGTGAGTTGGGCTTCAGGAATCTCTGCTTGGCAGTGCTAAATCTTTCCCCCAGCTCACCAAGAATCTCCCCCTCCAAGATCTGGCCTACCCTTCACTGTTTTGCCGCAGATTCCTCTTCTTTGCCGCCAAATTGCGGCAAACTGGCAGCACCTCGCGTGCTGCTGCGGCTCTGCTTGCTGCGCGCGCGTGTCTCTACCTCCCTCTCGTGGATTCTTACTTCAAAGTTGAGAGAGGCTAGGATTTAGGGTTAGAGAGGGTATACCTTCCAATTCTAGAGAAGAGATGAAATGGAGGATTAGGGTTTCAAGTTCTTCACAAATGAGAGGGAAAAAATTGCAGAATTTGGGAGAGGAAATCTGCAGAATTTTTTTTTTTGGGAGAGGAAGATGAAGAGGCAAGCTTGGTAGTCAACCCCTTGGAATTGCAAGTAACTAGGTGGGGTTCTCTCATGATGCCACTTGGCCAAGACCCCTCTCAAGGTGCCACATGGAAACCCAAATCTCAAGAGATCTTAGCCCTTTAATCTTCCCCCTAATGCATACTTACCACTAAAAAGTTATTAGGATAAGCTTGGTGATTAAGGGGATATGAAGGATTATGTTGACATTTTCTTTTACCAATGCTTAAGTCATAAATTTGCCCAAAATACATGTACATAAGCCTTCATGCTAATCATCTTTAGTCACCACAATCAAATAGTTAATAAAAACTTTGAAAAGGGAAGTGGGTCTATTAATTAAGTTCAATTTGTTGACATAGAATTATGGAGGGTGACTGCTTTGGATAATGCCTTTAAAAAAAATTCTTAATAATTAAGATGAGGAGAAAATAGGTAAAATAAAATTTTGGTTGTTACATTTCTCCCCTCCAAAAAGAGAGCTTCGTCCCCGAAGCCTGACGTACCTTGGAAAAGTTGTGGGTAGTTCTGCATCATTTCTTCCTTTGGCTCCAGGTAGCTTCTTCAATCTCTTTACTTCTCCATAAAACCTTCAATAAAGGAATTGCCTTGTTTCGCAGTTGCTTCTCTTTTCTATCTAGGATTTGAACCGGCTCCACAGTATATGACAAGTCATCTTGGAGCTGCAGTGGTGAGTATTTAAGAACATGGCTCGGATCTGGCACATACTTCCTCAATTGGGACACATGAAATACGTCATGTATTTTCTCAATCTCTGGTGGTAAGGCTAACCGATACGCCAGAGGTCCAATTCTTTCTAGTATTTCAAAGGGTCCAATATACCGGGGGTCTAACTTATTCCGTTTGCCACCCCGTACCATTCCTTTTATTGGTGATACCTTCAAGAAAACTTTGTCGCCTTCTACAAACTCCAAAGGTCTACGGCGTCGATCCGCATATGCCTTCTGTCTACTCTGGCCGCTTTCATTCTCCTTCTTATCATCCGGATCTTCTCTGTTGTATCTACCACTATATCGGCTCCGAATGATGTTCGGTCTCCAATTTCTTCCCAACAAATCGGAGACCTACACTTCCTGCCGTACAAGGCTTCGAATGGCGGCATTCCAATAGTAGATTGATAACTATTGTTATATGCAAACTCCACTAATGATAGGTATCTCTCCCAATTTCCCCCGAAGTCCAACACGCATGCTCTCAGCATATCTTCCAATATTTGTATAGTTCTTTCTGATTGTCCGTCGGTTTGCGGATGAGCAGCTGTACTTGGGTGTAACTTGGTGCCTAGCGCTTGGGATAGACTGATCCATAGCCTTGACTGAAACCGAGGGTCACGATCTGACACAATCGTCTCAGGAACTCCATGAATCCTGATTATCTCTCGGAGGTAGATCTGGGCTAATCTATCCATCGAATAGTTTATTCGTATGGGCAGGAAATGAGCGGACTTTGTAAGTCGATCGACTATCACCCAGATGGCATCATATCCTTGAGGGGATCTAGGGAGTCCTGTCACAAAATCCATAGTAATGTTACTCCACTTCCATTCAGGGATTTGTAAGGGCATGAGGAGTCCAGGAGGCTTCTTATGTTCAGCCTTAACTTGTTGGCATATCAAACATCTCTGTACAAAATTTGCTATGTCCTTCTTCATTCCTTCCCACCAAAAGTTTGCCTGCAAATCTTGATACATCTTGGTGGTTCCAGGATGTGCGGTGTAAGGAGTGCAATGGGCTTCAGTTAAAATTCGCTCCTTGAGCTTAAAATCTGGCGGTATAACGATTCGGCTTCCTTCCTCAGCAAATCCCTGGAAATGATAAATTCTTGGGTTTCACCTCTTTGCACTTTCTCAAAATTTTTAGCTGTCTGATCATCTTTCCTTTGAGCTTCCTTGATTTCTTCATAGAGATCGAAACCAATACTAATTTGATTTATCTGGCTCACTCCATCTCGGGGCCCTCTTATGTGAATTTCAAGTTGCATCCTTTCCATTTCCCTTAACAACTCCGATTCCTGTGTTAATAATACTGCTAAGGATCCTCCAGACTTCCGGCTCAACGCGTCAGCCACCACATTGGCCTTCCCAGGGTGATAATGAATGTCCAAATCATAATTTTTCATCAACTCCAACCATCTTCTTTGGCGCATATTCAATTTTTTTTGGTGAAAATATATTTCAGACTTTTATGATCTGTATATATATCACATGATACTCCATAAAGGTAGTGCCGCCAAATTTTTAAGGCAAAAATGACTGCAGCTAACTCAAGGTCATGGGTAGGGTAATTTTTCTCATGGTTCCTTATTTGTCTAGAAGCATAAGCAATTACTCTCCCATGTTGCATCAATAACACCCCAGGCCTGACTTTGACGCATCACTGAAAATAACATAACCTTCGTTTCCAATGGGCATGGCTAAGATTGGAGCCGATGTTAGCTTATCCTTTAGTTCTTGAAAGCTTTTCTCCTGATCATCTCCCCAATGGAATTTGAGGCCTTTCTTGGTTAACTGGGATAAGGGTGCAGCTATCTTGGAAAATCCTTCTACGAATCTCCGGTAATACCCAGCCAATCCTAGGAAGCTTCGCACCTCTGTGACATTGGTAGGTCGAGGCCACCTTTATCGCCTCGATCTTTGCAGGGTCCACTGATATTCCTTCTTCATTTATGATATGACCCAAGAACCCAACTTCATTTAGCCAGAACTCACACTTCTTAAGCTTTGCATAAAGTTGCTTCTCTCTCAATAATTGTAACACTATCCTCAAGTGTCTTTCATGATCCTCTCTGCTCTTTGAATAGATCAGTATGTCATCAATGAACACCACTACGAATTGATCTAGGTATGACTGAAAAATTCTATTCATCAAATCCATAAATGCTGCTGGAGCATTGGTCAAGCCAAATGGCATTACTAAAAACTCATAATGGCTATATCTGGTCCGAAAGGCAGTCTTGGAAACATCTTCCGGTTTGATCTTTAATTGATGGTATCCTGATCTTAGGTCTATCTTGGAAAATATGCTGGCACCCTGAAGTTGATCAAAGAGATCATCAATCCTTGGCAGTGGATATCGATTCTTGATAGTGACCTTGTTCAGCTCTCGATAATCTATACACAGCCTCATACTCCCATCCTTCTTTTTAACAAATAACACTGAGCACCCAAGGTGATACACTTGGCCGAATAAACCCGAGGCTTAGCAACTCTTGCAACTGGTCCTTCAATTCATTCATTTCTGCGGGTGCCATTCTATAAGGTGCCCTGGATATGGGACTTGTCCCAGGTAGGAGATTAATGGAAATTCTACTTCTCTATCTGGGGGTAAGCCGGGTAGATCCTCCGGAAAAACATCAGGATAGTCTCTTGCAACCTCTATGTTTTCAATCTTAATCTTCATGCCTTCTTCACCAATAAGGGTTGCCAAAAATCCTTGACACCCTTACCTCAATAATTTAGTGGCCTTTAAGGCAGAAATGACTGGAGTGCAAATTTTATTCTTCATCCCTTCATAAACTCTTTCGGGAGTTCCTTCTAACTTAAAAATTATTTTCTTCTGATGACAGTCCACATGAGCCCGATATGCTGACAACCAATCCATTCCTAGAATGATGTCAAATTCCATTTCTCCTAGTTTAATCAGGTCTGCCTGTGTCTTCATCTCACCTATGATGATTTTACATCCCTTATAATATTCGCTAGTGGTCACTCTTGCGCCTACAGGGTTTGACACCACTAGTTGATAGTTCAAAGGTTCGGATTCCTTGTTAATAATTGCAGCAAAAGATGAAGAAATAAAAGAGTGGGTAGCACCGGGATCAAATAATACTCGAGCAATATTATCAGATACACAGACGGTACCTTCCACCACGGCATTGGATGCTCGAGCCTCCTGCTGAGTGATTGCATTCATCCTTCCTTGAACTCTGGGTTGCTGTACTGATGCTTGTGTCATGGCCGAGCGAGTTCTGTTGAAAGGTTGCCGATAGGCGGTAGCTGGTCCTCCTGTTGTAGGGGCGATGCCCATGGTTGGTCTTCCCGTTCCTCTGCTAGCTCCTGGGTATCCATGCAAGTTTGGGCAGTCCCTCCTCATGTGACCCATTCTGCCGCAGACAAAGCATTGCTTACCAGCGGCGCAACTGCCAGGATGACTTCGGTTGCACCTTGGACACCACTGGTTTCCTGCAAAGTTGGAGCGTTGGGAGGGCATTGGTGATGCTGAATGGGGCAATCCCCTATTCTTGGGCCATGTGTTCATCTTGTTTCCCTGAGCGGGCATGAAGGAAGATCCAGTACCTCTGTCGGGCCTCATGGACTGAGTCCCAAAGCTCGGGGCATTATTATACCGGGGGCGCTTCATATAGGGCAGCTCCCTGGTCCTCATCTCCTGGCTCTCCTGTATGTCCCTTTCAATTTCCATTGCTTTCTCCACAGCTTGACTGTAAACTTGTAGTTGGAAAGGGATCAGCTTACTCCTGATTTCTGGCTTCAAGCCCCTAACGAATCTTTTCGTCCTATCTTCCTCATCGGACACCATTTCTCAGCATACCTAGACAGTTGAGTGAATTTAGCTTCATATTGACTCACTGTCCATTGCTCCTGTTTTAGATCTTGGAATTCCATTGCAAGTCGGTCTTTCACCACTCCGGGTATGTACTTTTCATTGAACTTTTTAATTAAGAAATTCCAAGAGATCTCCCTTCCCAGGGTCCTAGCTCCTCCTTTTACTATCTCCCACCAGCGCTCAGCCTCTCCTTGGAACATGAAAGAGGCGAAAGATACCCGCTGGTTATCAGTACATTCCATTACATCCAGTATCTTTTCAATTTGGCGGAGCCATTCTTCAGCTTGAATAGGGTCAACTCCTCCTCTGAAAGCTGGTGGGTTTAGCTTTTGAAATTGTTCAAGAGCTCTACGGGGTTGTTTACACTTGCCAGCTGCAACAGTCAATCTGGGATTCTGTCTGGCATTCCCCGATTAGCATTAGATTGCCCACTCAGAAATTCTTGACTTGCCGGGGGATGGACGCTCCCAATTGCGTTGTGCAATGGGACGTTGCCCTCCGAGTTGGCATCGGATGGAGGAAAATTTAAATCCATCTAATACCTATGTAACGCCCCGATCCTGGCGGATACGGAGACATTACTGCAACGTATATACGCAAGTCAGAAGTACCTTCACGTATATACGCTAAGCATCAGTACAGGCAAGAACCAGAGTACGGAAGCAAATGGTGCATTATACATTCCAACATATGAGTACAATTACAAGTTATCACCAGAGGTGATCCGATACTACAATAATATTACATCACCAGAATGGCGCAATTGCGAGAATACAAGGGATGTACAGGAGTAAACGGTAAAAAGGGCACTCACGAGTTTACTAAAGGAAAACTCGAGAGGCACACAGGGGGCCTGGAAGAATAGAGCTCTGAACGGTCTGCCGGAGATCCACGCTACCGCTGCGCCACTCTGATCAGCAACTGGGAGAATCCACACGCTCCAAGCTCCATGACCTGGACATGAGAATCCAGGGGAGTCAGATGAAACTCCCCAGGCGAGTGGTGAAGCAAAAGCCAAGTGGCGAACAAGGGTAAGTATATGTAAAGCGATAAGACCAAGTATAGCCGAGGACGAGCAAATCTGATTGTATGGTTTCAGATCACGGCTCCATAAGACTAGTACGTCGAAGGAATAATCCAAATAAGGAAACCCTCATCTATATACCCTTATCTTATGTCACCATAATCTAAGCACATACAACCCGACTGTACTCAGGGCATGATAAGATAATGAACAGGAGGCAGGTGGATACAAGGAATAGAGCAGGGCATGAGCAGTTAATATAATAATAATCATAAAACCGGAAATCCGAAGTAAAATCTCGGACAAGCAAATATAGTAAGGCATATCACAGATTCATAACCGTTTAAGCTGTAGGCTTCAGTATGCGTCCCATTCCATATACCTCTACTTACAACTTAAAGAGCCGGTTATTAGACACTTTATTATTACTCGTCTTATCCTGATATCTAGCTATGTGAACTAGCGTCCCAGCACACATAGATCCATATCCGAGTAAAGCAAGGTTGTTATTGGAAACCAGCGGGGGTATCAACGAACTATGTTTACAGTGGGTCCCGTACATACCCGGGACCACGGCCCAGGATTGTTCCGTTGCTTGGTGGACGGAACCTGCCGCAAGGCTAACAGGAGGGTCTTATAGGATGCCCTTATCAAGATGGTACCAGGAAGGAGGGAGCCAGCACTCCCCTTGGTCGCCTGGAGGCCCACAGGTCAGACCGGAAGTTTTAGTTGCACAACATGCCTAATACCACTGTAAACACGAACACATATTGATAGCCGCAAGTTTCCCCCGACCCGATGCAAGTTGTTCCTTTTATGAATTATTAGATGATTATCAGATTCCGGGAATGAGCAAGAACAAGTCAGGAATACAGGTATCACAGGAGTACTGGTTCGTACTATAATATATCACATGTGTATCAGGAGTACAGTTTGTACTATCAAGATGTCAGGTCATCATTCCCGTTATCGTGATAATCATGAGAGTCAAGTATATCATGCTGGGTGTCAAGTGATAGCATGACAAGAGATTGATATTAGATAGGTAACCAGTCATGTCAAGAGATTGATAACAATCCGGTGGCAAGTCGTGTCATAACAAGGGGTCTTGCCAAATAGTAGCATGTCAAGTGTTAGGTGATAGCAAATCAGTTGGCAGGTGATATACATGTGTTAAACAGTAGCATGTAAAGGACTGGTATGAAGTAATGGCATGGTAGTAGAATAGTAGCTGAGCACAACCAAGCGGAGCTGAGCAAGCTGGAAGTACAGACAGCAAACAGTATTTAACACTGGAGCGTCTGACGAGGTTACCGGGACGACTCGACTGAAGTACGAGCGGTAAATCCGGCAGCAACTCGCCTAGACGAATCTAGTGGTAAAGCGCTGAACGCTGATCATGATAACCAGACGGAGCTGAACAAGCTGGAGGCACAGGCAGCGAACAGAGTTTAGACACTAATGCGCTCTGCGAGGTTATCGGGATACTCGGATTAAGATACGAGTAGAGAATCCGGCAGCAACTTGCCTAAACGAATTTAGTGAATAAAGCACTGAGCGCTAAGCATGCTCACCAGGCGGAGCTGAGAAACCTGACGGTCCCAATCACGTCCCTTTCGAGATAGTGAGTGACCGGAGGTTGAAGGGTCTGGAAGCCAAGTATGGTATAAGGCAGTACAATACATCGCAGGCATGGTATATGTACAAGAAGGAAACTACCTAGTACAAGCATTCGTCACAGAGCAATACATGTCCAGATATAGGCACTCGGCCATACACAATTACAGGGACTCAGCCCAATACAAAATACATGGAAACATGAAGTAAAATACATATCGACCCGACAAAGCGGGGAATCCCAATGGAGGCGAGAGCGAGGACACTCGCCTAAATCACCGGAAAGCCGAAAACTCTGAATCCATGGAACTCGCGCACGCGCCACAAAATAATATATAATTATGAAGAGAGAGAAAGTGAAGAGGAGAGAGAAAGAGTCAGAGAGAGAAACCTAGAGAGAAAGAGACACAGGGAGACGCGGGCTTCCGAGAGAGAGACGCGGGGTCACAGACGCGGGGGTCACAAACGCGGGAATAGCAGACGCGGGGTTCGCGTCGCAAGAATAGCAGACGCGGGATTCACGTCGCATAGATGCCTCAAACGCGAGATCTGCGTTCAAGTGCGGACGCGAGGGAAACGCGGACGCGGACGTGGGTTCTGCGTCGCGTCAATACAGAAACGCGCGGAGCGCGTTAAGGGATTGCCTAGACGCGGGGTGAGATCCGCGTTAGGAAAGTCTTGGCGAGGAAAATCACTCGCTGACAAGATTCCTTGCTGCGCCCGACGAAGGGAAGTTCGGCCCCAATCCAAAAGGAGGGTACCGGCCCTAAGTCTTGCCGACGAAGAAGAGCACGGCCCCAATCCAAAAGGAGTGGCCGGCCCTAATAAGAGTCATTTTCCAAATGGAGAAGACGAACAGGAAGAGGAACCAGGAAGAGAGAGAGACTCAGGAGAGAGAGAGAGAGAGTGATTCCTAGAGAGAGAATCTAGAGGGAGAAAGAGTGAGTTAGAGAGAGGGGAGAGAATCTTGAGAGAGAGAGAGAGAGAAAGCTTGTAATGGGAGGAGAGAGAGAAGAGAGAGGAGAGAGAAAGTCTTGGAGAGAGAGAGAGAGAGAGAAAGATCCAGGAGATAAAGTGAGAGATCCAGGGAGAGAGAGAGAGAGAGGAGGGGGCTGTTGCTCCCCCTTCTACTTGGCACAGGGGGCTGGAAGCCCCCTGGCCGGATGAAGTCGCCGGCGGTCGCCAGAGCTGGGGTGGCCGGAGGCCACCCCAGGGGAGAAATAGGGAGGGGGCAGCAGCCCTCTCCCTCCAACAAACCACGGCCAGGGCATATTGCCCTGGCCGGGCCCAACCCTGGCCGCATCAGTGCGGCCAGAGGGCAGAGAGAGATCGCCGGGGGCCCGCCGGCCCTCGGTCGCTGGCACAGGCCAGGGGTGGCCGCCGGCCACCCCAAAAGTGAGGAAGAGAGTGGGTGAAGAGGAGGGAGAGAGAGAAAGAAAAAGGAAAAGAAAAGGGAAGAAAAGAGAAGAAAAGGAGAGAGGCTGGAGTTGGGGGTCCCCGCCGGCGTCGAGGTGGCCGGAGCGCCGGCGGTGGTGGCTGGATGGGGTCGGCCCTCTCTTGGGAGGAGAAGAAGAAGAAAGGAGGTGGGGAGAAGTGAAGAAGAAAGAAAGAAAATAGAAAAGAAAAAGGAAAGGAAAAGGGATGATGATGGGAAAGGGGTAGGTGAGGGGTGTGGTGATGGGATGCGGCCCACGTGGAGGAGTGGGCTGCTGGGGTTGTTGGGAGAAAAGAAAGAAAAGAAAGAGGAGAAAAGATAAGAAAATAATAATATTATAATATGGTCGCGAAATATCGACTGTTCCAGAAAAATCCCCAAAAATACCCGGAGGTAGAAAACGTCATCCTGAGGAATAATACGAAATCGGTTTTCCAAAATAAAATCTCGTTTTCAAATTAAAAATCTGAAAGTCAGCCGCCGATACCGATCTACACCGGGTCGGCCAGATTTTAATAAATTCTGAAAAATCTCAGAAAATGTATTAAAGAAGAAAATATGATTTTAAGAAGTAAAGTGAAAGCGGAATTTAGAAATTCAGTCCCGATTGTAAACTAAAAATCCTGGAATCAACCAGCGATACTGGCCGATACCGAATCCGGTGGAATTTTCATAAATTCGTAAAATCCTCAGAAAAAGGTATTTAGATAGGAAATGTGATTTTGAGAAATAATGTCTAAAGGCCCTTCTAGAAATTCTACTCTGTTTGTAAATTAAAAATCTGGAATCGGTCAGCGGCACTGGTCGACACCGGTTTTGAAGATTTTCCATTTTAATTCAGGAAAATTCCAGAAAATCATAGAAAATCTAAAATATGAGAAAATAATATTTGAAACTAAAATCGGTCAAATCTGATTACCGGAAAGACCAAATTGAGTAATACACTAGGATCGGGTCCCCGGTTCAGAGAAGGGCAGACTCTGAGTCCACGAATCCGGATCCAAGACAAAACGATCATATAAACAATTCATAATACAAAACAAATACAGGAAGTAAATCGAAAAATACGATCAAAAAATCTGAATACGCAACTAAGTACGTATTCTGGGAGCGGGGTGTTACATTCCATCCACCTTACAAAAAATTGCGTCCTCGCAATTTCGATAAGGGGTAAAATGAACACAAAGGGGACAAAGGTGGAATTTATACCAATCAAGATATGAAGCACTATAGGTAGGGCTCTCAATTTGACTGAACAATAATCATCCTCCGTACTTCCGGCTGTATACATTTTTGAACGGTACCAAATAATACTGACTGATGTCGTTGCTGTGCAATAGAATTCCAGTTGTACTGCATACTTGATAGCCCTCCGAGAATAAGCCAGAATACTGAAGATAAAGGAAACCTTGATAGTCCTGAGCATAATAAAGAAGACCGATAATTAAGAATTCCGAATACCAGGCATCAATCACTCTGAAAGATAGAATAGAGAATGTAGAATATCCGTAGAGAATTCCGACTGCTGACTTCTGAAAGATAACCAGATCAGGATCCATCTGGAGAATATCGAGCTTCATAGAGTTGGCCAAAGAGATCACATAATAGCTTCATTCAGAACCAGCCACTACCTTTCTATTATATCCATATCTTAAGTTAGTATAAAGGCTTCATAAAACCAAAACAGGGAAAGATGGAAGAGATTAGGAATCAAAGGAAAGATGATCAAGAAATAGATAACTCTGCACTTGTAGTTAGAATGTATAACCAGGACTCTTGTATTCCAGTTGCAAATTTCTTTACCATTAATTTGCCGTCTGGACGTACTGAGGAGGTGAGAGCCTAAGCTCTGATACCAACCTGTAACGCCCCGATCCTGGCGGATACGGAGACATTACTGCAACGTATATACGCAAGTCAGAAGTACCTTCACGTATATACGCTAAGCATCAGTACAGGCAAGAACCAGAGTACGGAAGCAAATGGTGCATTATACATTCCAACATATGAGTACAATTACAAAGTTATCACCAGAGGTGATCCGATACTACAATAATATTACATCACCAGAATGGCGCAATTGCGAGAATACAAGGGATGTACAGGAGTAAACGGTAAAAAGGGCACTCACGAGTTTACTAAAGGAAAACTCGAGAGGCACACAGGGGGCCTGGAAGAATAGAGCTCTGAACGGTCTGCCGGAGATCCACGCTACCGCTGCGCCACTCTGATCAGCAACTGGGAGAATCCACACGCTCCAAGCTCCATGACCTGGACATGAGAATCCAGGAGAGTCAGATGAAACTCTCCAGGCGAGTGGTGAAGCAAAAGCCAAGTGGCGAACAAGGGTAAGTATATGTAAAGCGATAAGACCAAGTATAGCCGAGGACGAGCAAATCTGATTGTATGGTTTCAGATCACGGCTCCATAAGACTAGTACGTCGAAGGAATAATCCAAACAAGGAAACCCTCATCTATATACCCTTATCTTATGTCACCATAATCTAAGCACATACAACCCGACTGTACTCAGGGCATGATAAGATAATGAGCAGGAGGCAGGTGGATACAAGGAATAGAGCAGGGCATGAGCAGTTAATATAATAATAATCATAAAACCGGAAATCCGAAGTAAAATCCCGGACAAGCAAATATAGTAAGGCATATCACAGATTCATAGCCGTTTAAGCTGTAGGCTTCAGTATGCGTCCCATTCCACATACCTCTATTTACAACTTAAAGAGCCGGTTATTAGACACTTTATTATTACTCGTTTTACCCTGATATCTAGCTATGTGAACTAGCGTCCCAGCACACATAGATCCATATCCGAGTAAAGCAAGGTTGTTATTGGAAACCAGCGGGGGTATCAACGAACTATGTTTACAGTGGGTCCCGTACATACCCGGGACCACGGCCCAGGATTGTTCCGTTGCTTGGTGGACGGAACCTGCCGCAAGGCTAACAGGAGGGTCTTATAGGATGCCCTTATTAAGATGGTACCAGGAAGGAGGGAGCCAGCACTCCCCTCGGTCGCCTGGAGGCCCACAGGTCAGACCGGAAGTTTTAGTTGCACAACATGCCTAATACCACTGTAAACACGAACACATATTGATAGCCGCAAGTTTCCCCCGACCCGATGCAAGTTGTTCCTTTTATGAATTATTAGATGATTATCAGATTCCGGGAATGAGTAAGAACAAGTCAGGAATACAGGTATCACAGGAGTACTGGTTCGTACTATAATATATCACATGTGTATCAGGAGTACAGTTTGTACTATCAAGATGTCAGGTCATCATTCCCGTTATCGTGATAATCATGAGAGTCAAGTATATCATGCTGGGTGTCAAGTGATAGCATGACAAGAGATTGATATTAGACAGGTAACCAGTCATGTCAAGAGATTGATAACAATCCGGTGGCAAGTCGTGTCATAACAAGGGGTCTTGCCAAATAGTAGCATGTCAAGTGTTAGGTGATAGCAAATCAGTTGGCAGGTGATATACATGTGTTAAACAGTAGCATGTAAAGGACTGGTATGAAGTAATGGCATGGTGGTAGAATAGTAGCTGAGCACAACCAAGCGGAGCTGAGCAAGCTGGAAGTACAGACAGCAAACAGTATTTAACACTGGAGCGTCTGACGAGGTTACCGGGACGACTCGACTGAAGTACGAGCGGTAAATCCGGCAGCAACTCGCCTAGACGAATCTAGTGGTAAAGCGCTGAACGCTGATCATGATAACCAGGCGGAGCTGAACAAGCTGGAGGCACAGGCAGCGAACAGAGTTTAGACACTAATGCGCTCTGCGAGGTTATCGGGATACTCGGATTAAGATACGAGTAGAGAATCCGGCAGCAACTTGCCTAAACGAATTTAGTGAATAAAGCACTGAGCGCTAAGCATGCTCACCAGGCGGAGCTGAGAAACCTGACGGTCCCAATCACGTCCCTTTCGAGATAGTGAGTGACCGGAGGTTGAAGGGTCCGGAAGCCAAGTATGGTATAAGGCAGTACAATACATCGCAGGCATGGTATATGTACAAGAAGGAAACTACCCTAGTACAAGCATTCGTCACAGAGCAATACATGTCCAGATATAGGCACTCGGCCATACACAATTACAGGGACTCAGCCCAATACAAAATACATGGAAACATGAAGTAAAATACATAACGACCCGACAAAGCGGGGAATCCCAAATGGAGGCGAGAGCGAGGACACTCGCCTAAATCACCGGAAAGCCGAAAACTCTGAATCCATGGAACTCGCGCACGCGCCACAAATAATATATAATTATGAAGAAAGAGAAAGTGAAGAGGAGAGAGAAAGAGTCAGAGAGAGAAACCTAGAGAGAGAAAGAGACACATGGAGACGCGGGCTTCCGAGAGAGAGACGCGGGGTCACAGACGCGGGGGTCACAAACGCGGGAATAGCAGACGCGGGGTTCGCGTCGCAAGAATAGCAGACGCGGGATAGCAGACGCGGGATAGCAGACGCGGGATTCGCGTCGCATAGATGCCTCAAACGCGAGATCTGCGTTCAAGTGCGGACGCGAGGGAAACGCAGACGCGGACGTGGGTTCTGCGTCGCGTCAATACAGAAACGCGCGGAGCGCGTTAAGGGATTGCCTAGACGCGGGGTGAGATCCGCGTTAGGAAAGTCTTGGCGAGGAAAATCACTCGCTGACAAGATTCCTTGCTGCGCCCGACGAAGGGAAGTTCGGCCCCAATCCAAAAGGAGGGTACCGGCCCTAAGTCTTGCCGACGAAGAAGAGCACGGCCCCAATCCAAAAGGAGTGGCCGGCCCTAATAAGAGTCATTTTCCAAATGGAGAAGACGAACAGGAAGAGGAACCAGGAAGAGAGAGAGACTCAGGAGAGAGAGAGAGTGATTCCTAGAGAGAGAATCTAGAGGGAGAAAGAGTGAGTTAGAGAGAGGGGAGAGAATCTTGAGAGAGAGAGAGAGAGAAAGCTTGTAATGGGAGGAGAGAGAGAAGAGAGAGGAGAGAGAAAGTCTTGGAGAGAGAGAGAGAAAGATCCAGGAGAGAGAGTGAGAGATCCAGGGGGAGAGAGAGAGAGAGGAGGGGGCTGTTGCTCCCCCTTCTACTTGGCACAGGGGGCTGGAAGCCCCCTGGCCGGATGAAGTCGCCGGCCGCCGGCGGATCGCCGGCGGTCGCCAGAGCTGGGGTGGCCGGAGGCCACCCCAGGGGAGAAATAGGGAGGGGGCAGCAGCCCCCTCCCTCCAACAAACCACGGCCAGGGCATATTGCCCTGGCCGGGCCCAACCCTGGCCGCATCAGTGCGGCCAGAGGGCAGAGGGAGATCGCCGGGGGCCCGCCGGCCCTCGGTCGCTGGCACAGGCCAGGGGTGGCCGCCGGCCACCCCAAAAGTGAGGAAGAGAGTGGGTGAAGAGGAGGGAGAGAGAGAAAGAAAAAGGAAAAGAAAAGGGAAGAAAAGGAGAGAGGCTGGAGTTGGGGGTCCCCGCCGGCGTCGAGGTGGCCGGAGCGCCGGCGGTGGTGGCTGGATGGGGTCGGCCCTCTCTTGGAGGAGGAGAAGAAGAAGAAAGGAGGTGGGGAGAAGTGAAGAAGAAAGAAAGAAAATAGAAAAGAAAAGGAAAAGGGATGATGATGGGAAAGGGGTAGGTGAGGGGTGTGGTGATGGGATGCGGCCCACGTGGAGGGGAGTGGGCTGCTGGGGTTGTTGGGAGAAAAGAAAGAAAAGAAAGAGGAGAAAAGATAAGAAAATAATAATATTATAATATGGTCGCGAAATATCGACTGTTCCAGAAAAATCCCCAAAAATACCCGGAGGTAGAAAACGTCATCCTGAGGAATAATACGAAATCGGTTTTCCAAAATAAAATCCCGTTTTCAAATTAAAAATCCGAAAGTCAGCCGCCGATACCGATCTACACCGGGTCGGCCGGATTTTGATAAATTCTGAAAAATCCTAGAAAATGTATTAAAGAAGAAAATATGATTTTAAGAAGTAAAGTGAAAGCGGAATTTAGAAATTCAATCCCGATTGTAAACTAAAAATCCTGGAATCAACCAGCGATACTGGCCGATACCGAATCCGGTGGAATTTTCATAAATTCGTAAAATCCTCAGAAAAAGGTATTTAGATAGGAAATGTGATTTTGAGAAATAATGTCTAAAGGCCCTTCTAGAAATTCTAATCTGTTTGTAAATTAAAAATCCGGGAATCGGTCAGCGGCACTGGTCGACACCGGTTTTGAAGATTTTCCATTTTAATTCAGAAAAATTCCAGAAAATCATAGAAAATCTAAAATATGAGAAAATAATATTTGAAACTAAAATCGGTCAAATCTGATTACCGGAAAGACCAAATTGAGTAATACACTAGGATCGGGTCCCCGGTTCAGAGAAGGGCAGACTCTGAGTCCACGAATCCGGATCCAAGACAAAACGATCATATAAACAATTCATAATACAAAACAAATACAGGAAGTAAATCGAAAAATACGATCAAAAAATCTGAATACGCAACTAAGTACGTATTCTGGGAGCGGGGTGTTACAACCTAGAAGAATAGTTGAACTTAATCAATGGTAACTCAATGATAACAAGTAGAATAGTTCACAACCAAAGCACTGATTTCATTTATGCATAAAGTGTTTTCATGGTAACATATACATTAGCATGACTGCATTCATTCAAAACATACCAATGCAGACCTAAAGGGACACATGTTCATATATAGCTATTGACAACCACTTTCTTTACAAAAAAAAAATATCACTTATGTGAATCAACATTCCTTTTCTTCAAAAACAAAAACAACAAAAACAAAATGCCACCCATCTAAACTCCTATCAAGGGGTAATGTTAGAACCCGAGGAGCTTTCCTCTCGGTCGTCCCCTACAGGTTCTTCTTCTGAGTCTTCTTCTGGATCCTCTTCTTCTGGATCCTCTTCTTCTGGTTCTTCTTCTACTGGTTCTTCTTCTGGATCCTCTTCTTCTGGTTCCTCTAGTACAGCATCAAAATCACATCCCCAATTTTCATTATCATCGTACAGGTCCATATCTTCTACCCAGCTGGAATTCCACCAAATTCCCCCAACGAAAATCCTTCCGTCAGGGTTCATCTCATCATTAGGTAGGACTCCCAGGTCCTCAGCTGCTGGTGCGCCCCTTATGGCACTTTCTGCCTCATTAATGTCATCTTTCTCATTTTGCCCCAAGCGAATCCCTGCATCTGAACCGTCTGGGGGACCTTTCAGAATGACATCTGGATCGGTCTCATCAGATTCAAATTCCCAGTCCATTTGGTCCGCGATCCAACTTAAACTTTCCGACTCCGGACCGTCAGACGATGATCCAGTCATCTCAGAATCTCCCATCTGTAGAAGTAAGACATTTATATTAGCCGATGTGCCTTCCAATTCTCTCCAAAGCAATAATCTGCATGAATATACAATCAAGACATGATAGCAATTCATCACTTATGTAACCATGCCGGTCTTTCATAAATTTTTTTTTTCTATGCACAACTGTCCTACCAATAGGTTTAACCCTGACTTATGTGATATTTTGATTGTTCTCCCTTTCCGGTGTCCCATAACACTGGAATTTCTTACAGAAGGGCCCGCACCCCTTGCAAGATCCATTTGAACTAAGGTATGCGGGTACCCATATTCAAATGTAGAGAACAGTTAAATATCCTACATTTCAGGGTCAATTACCCTAAGACTCTACTACATCCTAATACCCCATCTCTAACTTATCCTAGCACACATATAATTTTCGCATGATTTCATAGTCAGTCCCACATACTACACCTATCTAGGCTAACCTTCCCTAAACCAGGCTCTGATACCAACTGTAACGGTCCCGGCTCTAATAAACAAGATTAGGCCTAAAACACAATTTATCTCCATTTCTCTTATAAAAATTTTGGCAGCATCATCCTTAATATTTCATTTATTCCACTTACAATAACCCACAATTTCGGCCCAAAGGCCTACTTAAATTCCATCAAAGATTTCGGCCCACACGGCCTACTTATCATGGCACAACTCATCAAAACTTAACTATGTACATAATGTCATAACTTGCATCCTCCATCACAAGCATATATCTTATCATCATAACATCACCAAGGTTAACTTTTCCAACAATCATATTCCACACATAACCATCTTTCGAAGTCCAAGAACATAACATAACCAAGGAGTTCACAATCCAAAACATTACATCACATGAAGGTTCCTAGTTTCAAATGCCTTAAAGACAAATATACATCAATTACATCCCAACATGTTCCATAGAGACAAAGGACTTGGGTAAAGTCCATACATACACATTTAACATAACCAGGCTAAACAAAATGGTACCACAACATGTCACATAATCTGTAATACCCCGTTTCCGTAATACGTACTAAGTTGCGTATTCTGATTTTCGATCGTATTTTTCGATTAACTTTCCGTATTTGACCAATTTCAATTTCAAATATCATTTTCTAATATATTAGATTTTAGGTGAATTTCTGGAATTTTCTAGAATTAAAATGAATTTCTTCAAACCGGTGTCGACCAGTGTCGCTGATCGATTCCCGAATTTTTATCTTACAAACAGTTAGGAATTTCTAGAAAGTCCTTTAGGCATTATCTCTTAGAATCGTATTTTCTATCTACATTCTTTTTCTTAGAATTTTATGAATTTATGAAAATTCCAACGGAGTCGGTAGTTAACTGATTCCGGGAATTTTAGTTTTAAAACTATAAAGTATTTCTTCAAACGGATTTCACTATACGTCTTCATATATTATTATTGATTTTTGGTAAAATTTACGAGTCGTTCCGAGACACTTGAATTTCGGACGATTTCGGTATTTTCCGAAATGTTTTCCGCATTCTCGATTTAAACCCGGGAATCAGTGTTTTCAATATTTTCATTTTTCAAAATTAAGAAAATATCTTTTCTTTTACAAATTCTTTTCCTTTTTCTTTTTCCTTTTTCTTTCCTTCTTTCCTTCCACCAACTTCCCAAAATATCTTCTCCTCCAAAATATCTAAAAAATTCCACACCCTTCCTCATAAATGCCCTTCAATTCCTCTCTCTTTCTCTCTCTTCTTTGGCCGGCCACCATTGGCCAAGGGAGACATCCCATCCCCCCTATTCGCACAAAACCCCTCTCAATTTATTTATTTACACCTCCTTTACAAAAATCAAATCCTATATAAACTTTCCTTTACAATTCTTTTCTCTTTTTTTTCACTTCACCAAGAAATAGCCTTCAACATTTCTCCTCCATCTCAAACCCTAATTCCAAAATCACCACCAAGTCTTCATCTTCTTCTCAAGCTACCACAACTTTTGGATTGTGATCGTCCGTAGTATCGCCGTGGAATCATTTGGTGATACTTGTCGACACGATCTTTTCGGAACTCGTCAAGCCTCGATTTAACCGTTCAAAGTGAGTATTTTTACTCACCAAGACTAGATTACTTCTTTGTGTACATGTGATGATCATTCATATACACTTGTGTCATAAAAATCCCATTTTTAGGCCAACAAACAACCATCAGAATTTCTGTTCTGTTTTCTGTTTTTCCAGGATTAGTCGACTTAACCTAGAACCTAGTCGACTAACCCACTTTAGTTGAAACGTAGCTTTTCTGATTTTCACAGTTTTAGTCGACTAAGCCATTTTACCAGTCGACTAGACCCCCCTAGTCGACTACATTTTGACCCCTAGTCGACTAATTTTCCTTGAACCAAAAACACCAACTCTCGGCCCTAGTCGACTTATCCTAATTTTATAGTCGACTTGGAACCCCTAGTCGACTATACCCTTGACCCTAGTCGACTCCTGAAACCAACTTAACTCTCTGTATCTCATCTTAGTCGACTTAAGTATCTGTTAGTCGACTTATAGTTCACCACTAGTCGACTACCCTTCCAACCCTAGTCGACTAACTATTCTTGAACCAGAACTTCAACTTTCTGGAAACCACTTTTAGTCGACTCCTGCAGACTAGTAGTCGACTTAGAACCCCTATTAGTCGACTAATCCTCCCACCTAGTCGACTAATTCTGACTGGTTAACTTAGTTGTTTCCTTTTCTGATTTTAGATCTTAACCTCTATATACATGTGATACATTATTCATGTTTATGCTTCATTATTGATATTACATGACATGCTACCTGATGGACATTACTTCTTGATACTCCATGACTTGTTATTGTAATTCTTACTTCATAAATTGTTAAATAGTGAATATCTCCACTTATCATGCCATCTCTTAAAACCAAGCATGATAGACTCGACTTTTGTATAAAATAGACCAACTTACATTGGGTCCGGGGGAAGACATGCGGATATCGATGTGTTCGTGTTTACAGTGGCTTTTAGGAGTGTTGTGCAACCCATGTTCCGGTCTAACCTGTGGGCCTCCAGGGGACCGAGGGGAGTGCTTGCTCCCTTTATTTCTGGTACCATCATGAAAAGGGCATACATAAGTCCCTCCAGTTGAGCCTAGCGGCTGGCTTCCGTCACCAAGCAACGGAACAATCAATGACCGTTATCCCGGGTATGTACGGGGTTCACTGTAAACATAGTTCGTCGATACAACCGCTGATTTCCTACAACAACCTTGTATTACTATGATATGGATCTATGTGCACTGGGACGCTGGACCACATAGCTAGATATCCGAGTAAAACAAGTAATAATAATAAAACGTTAATTGTAGATCTATAGTACGACTTTATCTATTCATGCTTTTCATATCTGTTAGTTGATATACCTTATATAGTCCCATCTTACTTGTACTCGTCCCTTAGCCACTTGGCTGTAGCTATCTATTGTTTATATGTCTTGATCCTTTGGATTTGCATATTCAGATTCCGAGACCTGGAACGAAGTGGATCCTTCCACGGAAGATCAGGCATACTTCAGTGAGCAGGCTGACCAGCTCTAGTTCCCTCGTGCCGTACTCCTCTTTTTGGCTCACGAGTCTCCATCTCTTACGTGAGCACCTTGTGTATATCTTTGTATATATTCTTTTGGACTTGGTTGTGAAAACAAAACACTTGTAAAGTGTAACAGTTATCATAACTTGTATAACTTTGTATTTGTACTCCTATAGTTGGCATATGACTATACCACGATTTGTGTTGTACTCTGATTTTGTATTGTACGTTTATGCTTAGCGTATATACGTGGGGGCATTTCTGACCTACGTATATACGTCGCAGTGACGTCCCCGTATCCGTGGAATCGGGGCGTTACATAATCCATAACATAACCCTTACAGTTAGAGTGGCTTCTTACCCTTATCCAAACCTGAAAAAGGTGGAAAGAAAATAAAATGAGCTCGACAACTCAATGAGTAAACCATGTCATAGGATGTTGGTATAATAATTTCATAAGATAAACAGTTTAGAAGAGGTAAATTACAATGAATTCCATAAACAACAACTTGTTCAAGCTACCTTACTTGTTCCAAGCTCCATACACGTGTGGTCTACATGACTCCACTATCAAAGATTTCATTTAACTATATCATGACACAAAAGAAATAATTGCATGTACTTTTCGTGGGTTAGTCCCCTCACATCAATTCGGCTCGTTATACACATAAAGTGACATTTTAGTTTAACACAAGCATTATCAATATAGAATGAAACTTGACAGTTCACCTTATATGCCGTTCAATCAAAATGTAATTCCCCCGTCTTCTACCTCCTACCAGCTCCCGCTCGGCCCCTTCCTCCTTTTATATAATTCATATAAAACATATAAGTTTCCCCGTCTTCCCCCCTCCTACCGGCTCCCGCTCGGCCCCTTCCTCCTTTTATATATATATATATATATATATATATATATATATATATATGTATATGTCAAATCCCCGTCTTCCCCCCTCCTACCGGCTCCCGCCCGGCCCCTTCCTCCTTTTATATACATGCATCACACAAGTTTAAATTACACCATTCCTAACAAACCATATACAACTACTTACCCATTATGCTGAAATGATGTGCAACAATAAGAAAGAAGACATGTGCTTGGGGTTTACCCAATATCATGGTAACATCATAATCACGCCACATTCAACCCGCATGAATATATACGCATTGTCCCCATAAACTTGCTAATACTTAACACGATGCTATGTTGTAAGGAGGGGTATTCCCCCATTCACTTTAGTGAACATGAAACATGATTCAAGTTAATTGATCGGCTTTTATAGAGTGCTATTAGTACAAATCTTAGACTTCATATAATGCATCGTACTATTTCTATTTACGAAGAGCCGAGATTATGCTATACACATATTAAATTGACTATCATGATGTTGACCAAGAAAAATAGCGAATTAAGGTACTAAATTGGTTCGTTTAGGCGTAATTAGTATGCTAGAACATGTCCTCTACACATGCATTTCACATCCATATAAAATAGAGACACAACTACTATGCAATACTCATTAGATCTCCTTTAACCCAAGGATAATCATCAAAACAGCGAATTAAATGTGCTAAGTCACCTCATTTAAGTTTAATTAGTGAGCTAAAACATGTATAACACACATTCATCTCATCACAACATGATATGGAGGCACAATAACTAGATAATACCCATTAATTTCCATCTAGTGTAAGGATGTCACAAAAACAGTAAATACTACCCTTGTGGGTCACCTACACACGATCAAAGTTTCAATTTTTCTAATCTTGCTAGAAGATATAACCTTAAAAGTTTAGGTTTACTCACAATGATCTTTAGCTCCGAAAACAGTGAGTTGGGCTTCAGGAATCTCTGCTTGGCAGTGCTAAATCTTTCCCCCAGCTCACCAAGAATCTCCCCCTCCAAGATCTGGCCTACCCTTCACTGTTTTGCCGCAGATTCCTCTTCTTTGCCGCCAAATTGCGGCAAACTGGCAGCACCTCGCGTGCTGTTGCGGCTCCGCTTGCTGCGCGCGCGTGTCTCTACCTCCCCTCTCGTGGATTCTTACTTCAGAGTTGAGAGAGGCTAGGATTTAGGGCTAGAGAGGGTATACCTTCCAATTCTAGAGAGGAGATGAAATGGAGGATTTAGGGTTTCAAGTTCTTCACAAATGAGAGGGAAAAATTGCAGAATTTGGGAGAGGAAATCTGCAGAATTTTTTTTTTTTGGGAGAGGAAGATGAAGAGGCAAGCTTGGTAGTCAACCCCTTGGAATTGCAAGTAACTAGGTGGGGTTCTCTCATGATGCCACTTGGCCAAGACCCCTCTCAAGGTGCCACATGGAAACCCAAATCTCAAGAGATCTTAGCCCTTTAATCTTCCCCCTAATGCATACTTACCACTAAAAAGTTATTAGGATAAGCTTGGTGATTAAGGGGATATGAAGGATTATGTTGACATTTTCTTTTACCAATGCTTAAGTCATAAATTTGCTCAAAATACATGTACATAAGCCTTCATGCTAATCATCTTTAGTCACCACAATCAAATAGTTAATAAAAACTTTGAAAAGGGAAGTGGGTCTATTAATTAAGTTCAATTTGTTGACATAGAATTATGGAGGGTGACTACTTTGGATAATGCCTTTAAAAAAAAATCCTTAATAATTAAGATGAGGAGAAAATAGGTAAAATAAAATTTTGGTTGTTACAAAATTAATATTAACATAAAAAAATAATATAAATTTGCATGATTACAAAATTAACCGTAACTGGGCTGTAAGTGAGTGGTAATTGGGTTGCAAGTAAGTGGTAGTTGAGTTGCGTAAGTCTTTTACGAATTACGGTCAAACAAACACTATACTGTAATTGGGTTGTAAGCCATTTACGAATTACAGACTTTTACAATATTCGCAACGAAACAAACAGCCCCTAGAGCATAAAACTTTCTATTAAATATAGACATAAATTTGATGTTATTGTTATGAAGCATAAAAGTCTCGATGGATGAGTGATATTGTCAGAGAAAGAGAAATAACTAATATTTACTCATTCTTAATTGGGCCTGTTTGGTTGACGATGGAAGTGAGGAAGTAAGGAAGTGAGGAATTGGTAATAGTTCCCTTTGGAACTTGGGAATTGGTTAGTAAGTTTTCCGGTGTTTGGATGTTATTAGGAAGTGTGATTTGAAAAATGTTATTTTTTTTCTGGTGTTTGGATGGTAATGTGAAAGTGAAAGTGGAAAAGTTGACCACAAAGTTGATCGCAAAATAATATTAAAATAAAAATTAATTAAGAAAAATAAAAAAATAGACTGTAATTAGAATGCAAGTGAGATTACATGATAAAAAATTAACTGTTTTGTGTTACAACTTATTATAAATGAGATTTATATGACCACAAAATTAACTGTAGCACTTTGGAAGTGAGGAAATGGTTGTGTAAAAGAGAAAAAAAGAGAAGGAAAAGGAGTTTTCTTATTTTTCTTTTCCGGTGTTTGGATAGATAGGTAAGTAAGCAATTATACTTCCTCATTTTCTTACTTCCGCCCACTTCCTTGCATCCAAACACCCCATAAAGAGATGAGCCACTTCCTTGCATCCAAACACCCCCATAAAGAGATGAGGATTTTGGCCTTGAAATAAATGACATCTTGGACCCAAAAGGAATATAGTAAAATTCTAGGAGAAAAGAGAAATGATGGTAAAACTAGTAATTGCCAAATGAGCTCTATTTTTCGATAAATCAAAGATTAAATTAAAACCATAATCCACTGCAACAAAATAAAATAATGAGGAAAAGATGAAGAAGTCTTGGGACCAATCAGAGACATGCCAGCTGCGGGAACTTGTCCCCCAAACAGAACAGCAAATTATCGTATCGCGATAAATTAAAAAACCAAAAAGGCTACTCCACGAGATGTAGCGTTTCGAAATAAGTGGAGAGTGGGCCCCACTTCCCGGAGCGACAACCCGACAACGTGGTCCCCGCCCCGTTGAGCCGCTCGACCACGTGAGGAATCGGGGGACACGTGGGACGACAGCGAGCGCATGGGCCCCGCGGAGGCGCCCCAGCGGGTGAGTACGTGGGTGCCGCGTTGAGTTATTACTGGGTCCAGGGCAGGCCATCGATGGGTCCGGGTAGTGTCGCTGGGCAGGGAGACAGACCCACCGCCCTCGTGGGCCCCCCTCCAGGATACTCGTCATCATGAGTCCGAGATACGCGGTATTATTTTAAGGCCAAAGAAAGAAAATACAGAGAAATTTACCCCCTGCGGCTGGGCCCCACTTGGGCCAACTTGTTGGTATTCACAATTTGTTTTCCAAATTTTAACCTGTTTTTTATTACAAAATAAGTTTATTAGCCTCACATAGCATATTTTGCTATTCGTTGATCACACATTAATAGTGAGGAAGGGGAAAAAAAATAAAATAAAATAAAATACCCCCGCTGTTTATTTTTCTTTCGTGAGTCAGAGTTTGGATCTACAAATTCGTTTCTCGATGATCTTCTAGAGAATTTTAATTTTTTTTTGCTCCAACGTAAAATTGATTCAATTCCAAAATCTGTAATATTTTCCCATGTTGTCAACGGACTATTATATTCATTTGGCTTAACAAAAGAAAAAAAAAATCCTAACGTGTTTGGTTGCAAGGAAGTAAGCGAAAGTAAAGAAATAGGGAAGTATAATTGGTCACTTCTTTATCTATTCAAATACTGAAAAAGAAAATGACAAAACTCTGTTCCATTTTCTCTTTTTCTTTTTACACAATCACTTCCTCACTTCCATAATGCTACAGTTAATTCTGTGGTCATGTAAATCTCATTTGTAATAAGTTGTAACCTAAATTAGTTAATTTTGTGATCATGTAAATCTCACTCGCATTCTAATTACAATCTAATTTTTATTTTTCTTAATTAATTTTTATTTTAATGTTATTTATGGTAAACTTTGTGGTTGACTTTTTCAATTTTACTTTCACTTTACCATCCAAATACCGAAAAAAAACATAACATTTTTCAAACCATACTTCCCAACAACATCTAAACACCGAAAAACTCACTAACCAATTCTCAAATTCTAAAGGGAACTATTACCACTTCCTCACTTCTTCACTTTCACCCTGAGCCAAACAGCATAGAGAAGTTTGATCTAGAGAGAAATAAGACTGGGTCACCTCATAATACGGACCCCAATGCTGTCTGAATTTGATCTCATCATGTCAGTAATCCGCTATGCAGAGGAGAGGGCTGACTCAACACAGAGGGGCGGCTCATGAATTCAACTCTACTGCCAATCACTTTGAGGCTGTTTGGTTCACATAAGTGATCGTAAGCGGTAAGTATTGATCTCTTTCGTAATTGTAAATGAGTTACATATGGGTCTGTTTGGTTGTCGTAATTGGTCGTAATTCGTAAGTGGTAATTGGTAAAGTCTTTTACAGTTGTAAATGAGTTACATGCATGTAAGCTTTATAGTGTTTGGTTGGTAATATAAAGTTGTAAGTGGAAAAGTGTATTGTGCTTTACGGTGTTTGGTTGTCGTAATGTGTAAGTCGTAAGTGAAAAAGTTGATCACAAAATTAACTATTTGGTGATTTAAAAAGTTTTAATATTGCAAATAAATATTAAAAATGCTAAATATTAAAAAAAATTTAATATTAACATAAAAAAATAATACAAATTTGCATGACCACAAAATTAACTGTAACTGGGCTGTAAGTGAGTGGTAATTGGGTTGCAAGTGAGGGGTAATTAGATTGTGTAAGTCTTTTACGAATTACGGTCCAAACAAACGCCGTAGTTGTAACTGGGTTGTAAGTCATTTACGAATTACGGACTTTTACGCGAAACAAACGGCCCCATATAAGTAAGATTTTATGAAATTTAATTGGTAATATAAATTGTAAACGAGAAAGGTATCATATTTTACGGTGTTTGATTGTCGCGGGGTCTGTTTGGCTGTTGTAAGTTCTAAATAGTAAACTTTTTTTACAGTTATAATGAGTTACTTGCAAGTAAGTTTTACGATATTTGATTGGTAATAAAAATTATATAAGTGAGAAAGTGTATTGTGTTTGATGAGGTTTGGTTGTCGTAATGTGTAAGATGTAGGTGAACAAATTGACTACAAAATTAATTATGTAGCAGTTGAATAATATTAAAAGAATGTCAATAAATACTAAAACACTAAATATATTAAAATAATTAAAAAATTAAAAAATTAAAATAGTAAATATTAGAAATATTAAATAATTTTTAATCTATTAATCAAAAACTTATTAAATTATAATAAGTATTACAGATATATAAATAAAGTATGAAATAAAATTAAGTAGAATATATTATATTAATTTGTAATAAAAAACTAATCTAGTGACTAAAAAATTATTAAATTATTAAAAAAATCAATTTATTAAATTTATTTTATCTAATAATTAATGAATATATTTAATCCAATAATTTAAAGAATTTCTCATAATTTAAAAAGATTATTCTGATAATAATTTTTTAATCTAATTACAATTAACTGCCTGCAATACAAATTTAGGTGACCACAAAATTAACTGTTTGTGCTGCAAATAGGTTGCAAGTGAGATTTACATAACCACAAAATTAATTGTTTGTGTTACAAGTGGGCTGTAAGTGAGATTTGTATGACCACAAAATTAATTATTTGTGTTGCATGTTTCTAATGGATTGTAAGTGAGATGCAATTGTATTTTATCACTTACGGTCTAAACAAACACTGTATTTCATAGGCCGCAATTATCACTTGCGACTTATCAAATTTTTACAGTGCAACAAACACGTCCCTTTGTGTTCCTCTTATGCTTCAATGCCACCAATACTAGAGCTACAGCTATAGGTGGTTACTGGCTTGCTGCTTCTCATTTGAGTTTGAGAAAAATGGGCACGGGCTGGAATAGTCCCCAGGGCTTCTCTTCTCTTCAGCGGTCCCTTACTCTTAATTAGGAACTAAGGCAGACAAAAGAAAGAATTTTTCATCATATTTAATAATATTTGATAAAACAAATAAAAGTTATAAAAAAACTAAAACAAAAGAGATTTATGAGGATTGTTTCAAACCAAAATTTGTCACTACTAGATCACAACAGGGCTAAAGCTATTTTTAAGTAATTCAAAATACAACAACTAATGTAACGGTCTCAAATTTAATCACTTGAATTATTATGAACATAAAACTTAACTCTTAATTATTTAGGTAATTTTTGAAAATTCTGACGACATCTTCTCTGAAATGTACAGTCTACCTCAATAGAATAAATCAAATTTCGGTTATGCCTGCATATACTAAACATACGGTCATATTTGGATACTATTGTTAGCTTATGGTGATTTTTGATAAGTTAGATTATAAATATTTTTTGCGTGATTTTATGGTTGTCGAGAAGGGAACTCTCGAGCTTATGTTATTGTTTACCTTTATAAGCAGACGATATCAAGCCGAAATGATATTATATATTGCGTGGGATGTATACTGAAAATTAGGTTGATATGAGTCGAAATTTAATTTATTGTATTGATGTAGACTTTATATTTCAGAGGAGGTGTTACCAAAATTTTCAAGAATTATCTAATTAATTAAGGATTAGGTTTGATGATTATAATAATTCATGTCATTAAATCTGACACCGTTACATCTATAATATGTTTGCTTTCAGTTGCATATGCAACTAGGGATGGCTAATGGGGCGGGTCGACCCGCGTCGACCCGCCCTGCCCCGCCCTGTGCGACCCGTTTGAGTCGCACAGGGCGGGTTACGGTCAACCCGCACCCGCCCCGTTTAGGGGCGGGTAAAAAACGGGTTGACCCGTCCCGTATAAACGGGACAAATCGGGTCGGGGAAAATTTTTTCCGACTCCTCTTTATTTTTCTTTTTTTTAAAGTCCTATATTATTATATTTGTGAGACGGAAAAATTAGTTTTAGACCCCTATTTTATTTTTTTATTTTTTTAGCCCTCAACAGCTCAAAATATACCCTATTGTGGTAAATTTGAAAATTTTAAAAATAAAATAATAATAAAATCCGAGACGGGTCCAACCCGTCTCGGCGAATCTGGGTAACGAATCGGGTCTCTGACCTGATTTGTTACCTCGATTACTTGATTCGTCTCGTTAGATTCGTTAGCTAACAGAATGAATTAACCCGATTCGCTCCGTTAACCATCCCTGTATGCAACCAAAAGGCATATAAATATTTGAGTGAGAAAATAACATTATTTATTCAACTCACCAAATGCCAAGCTTGTAGTTGCTCCCAGCTAGCAAGTAGATGGGATATGATGAGCAACACACATGGTTTCAATCCAATGGTTGATCAACACATTGAGCAACAAAAAGACCAAGTGATTTGTTGATCTAAATTAACTAACAAGCAAAAAGCAGAAACACACAAGAGAATCACTTTGGAAACATCTGGAATCCTAATCTTTGGAAATGGGGATTAAATTTATTAGGAAAAGGGTTGAGGGGGAGAGCATCCATTGGCCATAAAGTGAAGAGAGATGTGGGGGAGTCAGTTTGGAGGAGGGAACAAGAACAAAGGGAGAAAGAGTTCTCTCCTAGTCAAGCACTAAGAGTTAATTAATTAACTGTTTATAAAGACATAGTTGTTGTTGTTAACAATAATAATTAATTAGGGGTGATGGTGGAGGCTATTATGATTAAGGGTTGAGCCAAAAGGAGTCGGGGGTTGATTCAGTTCATGTGTGCGAGTCACGCGTACATTATAAGAGGGTGAATTTCACGCTGACACATAAATAAGATGTCGGATGTGTCAAAGCGAGATTCGCCCTCTTATAGTATGTGCGTGGCTCTCACACATAAACCGATGGCAATAACTTGCCTTTGAATCTATCCTCTCTCTCAAACCATTCTTGTTTTGATCTTGGTCTCCCGTCTCTTTATCTCTTCGTTAAAGTCCAATGATCTTTGGAATATCTATTGTGAGCTTAGGGTGGCCATCAGTGTTATTTGAACCTCTAGGGTTGGAAATTGGTCGAGCTGGCTCATGGCATTTTCATGGACCCATGCAACAAGAGAGCCTAAGGATTACGGCGCATGTTATTTTCTTGTCGTGTTTAGACTCATCTTAGAAGCTGTTTGTTTCGCCGTAAAAGACGTAAAAGTCCGTAATTCGGAAATAACTTATATTCCAATTACAATTACGGCATTTGTTTGGACCGTAATTCGTAAAAGACTTACGCAACTTAACTATCACTCACTTGCAACCCAATTACCACTCACTTAGCCCAATTACAGTTAATTTTGTGGTAATACAAATTTGTATTATTTTTTTATATTAATATTATTTTTTAATATTTAACGATTTTAATATTTATTTGCAATATTAAAACTTTTTAAATCTCCAAATGGTTAATTTTATGGTCAACTTTTTCACTCACGACTTACACATTACGACAACCAAATACCGTAAAAAACAATACACTTTCTTACTTACAACTTTTTATTGTCAACCAAACACCATAAAACTTACATGCATGTAACTCATTTATAACTGTAAAAGACTTTACCAATTACGACTTACGAATTACGGCCAATTACGACAAACAAACAGACCCTAAATCAAATCTATCAATCTATCTACAAATTATTATCAAAACTTGAAATCTAATCATACATCTATGTCCTCGTCTCAAAATGAAATCTTAAACTAAAATATAACATTTATTAGATAGAGACAAGAATTCAACATACACATCCCTCTTCATGATTATCTGTCTAAAATTTCTAACTCTCGTTAATCTCCCTCTCCCTCAAATCCGTTTACTATTATAATACCCAAAATCTTTAATAAATGTTATATTATATCAACTCTTTTTCAATTGCAGGTGAGTAGCACGTGCTTAATATTCAGTAAATCTATAGTTCTAAGCCCACATGCCACAAAAAGCTTAGTCAAGTTCCAGATGAGTCGGGCCTGACTCAGCCCGACACTGCATGGGCCCATTTCGAACTCTGTCTGCACTGGGCCGTTTGTTTCGCGTAAAACTCCGTAATTCGTAAATGACTTACTACCCAGTTACAACTACGGCGTTTGTTTGGACCGTAATTCGTAAAAGACTTACGTAACTCAACTAACACTCACTTGCAACCCAGTTACCACTCACTTACAACCCAGTTACAGTTAATTTTGTGGTCATACAAATTTGTATTATTTTTTTATATTAATATTAAAATTTTTTAATATTTAACTTTTTTAATATTTATTTGCAGTATTAAAACTTTTAAAATCACCAAATAGTTAATTTTGTAGTCAACTTTTTTTCACTTACGACTTATACATTACGACAACCAAACACCATAAAGTACAATACACTTTCTCACTTTACAATTTTATATTACCAACCAAACACCGTAAAATTTATATACATGTAACTCATTTACAATTGTAAAAGACTTTACTAATTACAACTACGAATTACGGCCAGTTACGCCAACCAAACATATGCGTAGCCATGAAGAAGAACTCAACAAAATGAAAACAAAAATCTCTAACAAATAGTGTTGGGTTATGAGTCTTATGACTCAATGCCCGTTGACCCAACCAGTTAGTATCCATGCTAGAACCCCACCCGTTTGACTTATTGAGAGGGTTTTGGATTTTGTATGTTGAGAGAGAAATTGAGAAATCTGAGCAAAAGTTTCAAATCTGAAAAAAAATAAAAGTGACAAAAGGTGAAAAAAAAGAGTCGACTTCTTCTTCCTCTGTTTTCTTAGTGTGTGTGAGAAACTGGGTTTCTCTTGAGAGTTGTTTGGGCTTTGAGTGAGTGAAAACTCTTATAATTTCTCTCTCTGTTTTTTTTTTTATATTATTTAAGACTGAAGCACGTTAAATCTTATGCCTATTGTTCTTTCTTTGTTTGGTGATTGTTTTGTGTTTTTTTTCCTTTCTATTTTATTCGTTGATTTGTGGAATCGAAACCCATTTGATTCAAAAAACGCTTTTGGGTTAGGTCTCAACTCATATTTGTGCCTTCACTTTTTGATCTCTCTAATGGGACAAGTTTACCCTAGCAATTTGACATCAGAGTTGTGGCCCAAGGAGGGAGTTTCGAATCCAATGTTTGAAAGCCACGGATGTTGGTGTCATCTTTGATCATGTTGCTGCTCATGGGCCGTCTTGAGTTGTCCATATAATTCCTATCTCCACCTTGGTGTTGGACGTATGCGCTCTTGCCTCCCTGTTGAGAGATCTGTTGGCCGATGTAATTCCTGCGAGCATCATACATGAAAAGAGAGATTGTTAAGTCACGTGTGAACTAAAGAGTCTCACATCAAATAGTTGAGTAAAAAGTGAAGTGTATAAATATGAAGTTGGGCCTTTACTTATCAGCTTAACCTTTTGAGTTAAAATAAGTCTCACCTAATATATAATGTAACAACCGATTTTTTTTTTAATATTTACACCTCCTAATTATCTGGATCATCGGTTAAAAGGATTTATTTTAAAATTTTCATTTCTCCCTTTCTTTATCCTCAAAATACTAACAACAATACCAAAGGTTAAGTTTTTATTATAAATGAATTATTTTCATTGTGGATATACGGTATAAAGGGAATACATGGAATTTTGTGTATGGTGTACCTTATGCTAGTATAAATAAGGTACTAGTATAAATAAGAATATGTCATGGGTATTTTACAAATAGGAGTATATCTAGGGTATTTCAAAAAAAATCATGAATACCTAATTAAATACATGGTATATTATGTATTATATTGGAGTTAGTGGAGGGGAGTAGGTGTGCATGTGGAGGGAGATCTAGGGCTAGGATCATCTTGATCTAAGGATTTGCCAAGTGGCAATTTAAGGGGGAGATCTCACTCTGTAATTTACACTAATAAAATGATTTTATCCCAAATTACCCCCATCTCTTATGTTTAGAACTGAGAGAAAATTTCTCCCTTCTCTGTATCTCCCTCTTCCAAACCCTAGATCCAGCAAATCTCCCTTCTTCTCCCACTCAAACTCTCTCTCTCTCTCTCTCCACTCTTTCTTTGCATCCCCGTCCGGAGCCAGGGGCGAGGCGCGCGCGTGCTGCACGCAGCCGCGCAGCAGCCGCGCGCAGCAGCACGCGCGGCCGGCCAGGCCGCACGCGCGGCCGGGAAGTTGGGGGGGTCACGCCATCGCCAGAGGGGGAAGCTAGGTGTGAGTTTTGGGTTGATTTTTAAGGAGGAGCAAAGCCCTAGATCTGGAAAAAAAAAAAATTTGGGTTCCAAGAACTCCCAATTTCAGGGGTTAATTCGAACTGAAGGTAACCTAGGTAAGGTAATCAACTATGTTTTCCCTTATTTTTTTAATTGAATATGTGACCTAAATTTCCCTAACCAAAATTTCCCTATGTTCATTTGCTAGGATTTTTTGGTGGGGAGTTCGATCAACGGGCACTAAGAAGGAGATTGATCTACGAGTGAGTAGATTACTACACTCACTATTCTTCTTATAGACGTAAATTAAATTCAAGTACTTAATGTAGGGAAGATATGATGGATTGAGGGAAATATTGGGGATGATGTAACGTAATGATATGGTAGGCTAGTCATCATGGGATTAACATCATGCTCCTTTTCTTTTTCCTTCCTAGAGGGTTGTGTCAAAAGATTTACATGTTATATGCCAATGATAATTAGAACTACATAATCTTCCATGATAACATACACGGAATGCATATCTAAGAATGGTTAATTCCTAAGCGTCTTCAAACATGAACCTTGTGGAGTTCATAAATATGTACGGTTATTATGCTACACCCAATGTATGCGAAATACTTAATTACTAATCATGGGTAAGAAGAAAGTAAAAAAATGGAACCCCTATAAAAGAAAAGGCATGGTTCCTTATAAATCATAAGATTTATACATGTTTACATGTGTTATAATTGATACGAATTATTGTGTTAGTTCTTATTCAATACTTATATCATGTGCCTAATAGTATGTTGATTGTGTGGCTTATACGATAGTATGTTGATTGTGTGGCTTATACTTGGCATATTTGCTTGGAGGAAGGGGCGGGCGGGAGCCGGTAGGAGGGGGGAGACGGTGGTTATCCTTTAGTGCATGCATATATATAATTATAAGGAGGAAGGGGCCGGGCGGGAGCCGGTAGAAGAGGGGAAGACGGTGATCATGTGTAATATACATATACACATGCATATATATGTATATTTATCCATATGCTATATATGATCTTTGTTTGTATTTATGAGGAGGAAGGGGCCGGGCGGGAGCCGGTAGGTGGGGGAAGACGGGGAAATTTACACTTTATGCTTAGGGGTGATGAATGTATGTGCCATATTAATAAATGATATAGTGTATTATCTGAAGGTATCTGAATGTGATATTATTTAATAAGGGTATGGGGTAAGGTAATAGCATGTACGTAGGGATACCCGTATAGGAAATGAATTGATGATCTTGCTCTCGTATGTACTCAGAAAGAACCTTTTTAGTAAATAAAAGAAAGTTTAGTAGTTGAGACTTGTAACTAACAAATTGTATAAGGATATGGGGGTGTATAGGAGAGGGTCATATGGTAGGGGTATTAGTCATTATGTTCATGTACGACCTCCTCGGACCCCGCAAGGTATGTTTGTGATAGAATGTCCATTTTATCAGTTCCTAGTGCTTGTGTAATTTACTCACTGAGCCGTTGAGCTCATTCCTTTTTCTCTCCCCATTTCAGGTCTGGATAAAGGAAAGGGCATACTTTAGCACGGAGAATTTAGTTATGGGCGGAACGACATACCCTTCTTACTCTGTTGTTTTGTTTACTATATACATATGTATGCTTTCCTTTCAATACTATCTAGCTAGATATGGCACAACTATCATATGTAATTCCTTCTTTGTAACATTTTGAGACTAAAGACTTATGGTGCATGGGATGTTTTGAGAAACTAAGACTTGTGATCCTATTTGGCAATAATGTGTTGAAGATCAATATCCTTGATGTATGGCATGAAGACATATTGTGGAAGCATATTGTGGAAACCTACTTTAAGGATGTAATGTTGTGTTATGAGATCTTTATACCTCGTGATAAGTAGGCCGTGTGGGCCGAAATTCTTATGGGAATAAGTAGGCCTTGGAGCCGAAATTTTGTTTCTATGTATGTAGAAAGAGGTGAAATTTTAGGGGAGATGCTGTCGAATTTTTCTGAAACAAAATTTGGAGATTTGAGATAATTGATAGTTGCTAGGCTAATCTTGTCTATAAGAAATCAGGACCGTTACATATAAAGTATCTGTATCTCAGCCGCCAGCTGAGAGACTCTCTGCTGCGACCCTGGTCGCAATCCTAAAAATTTTCAGATATTCTCAGTCTAATTAGCACCGCAACCATAGCAGTAATCCTCACAAAACACTGCGACCATGGTAGTAGTCCTCAAAAAAAAATGCGGCCATGATAGCACAGCGATCAAGATCTGTGGTTGAGATTCAGTTACGTCACCCTCTCAGTTGGCAGCTGAGGTACATCTCTCTCTCTCTCTCTCTCTCTCTATATATATATATATATATATATATATATATATATATATATATATATATATATATATATATATATATATATATATATATATATTTGTGTGTGTGTGTAATGGGAATCAGTTGACACAGGAGGCAACTCTCTCCTATATCGCACTCAAAACTTAAATTTTCGATCAAATTTTCAAAATCCGACCGCACATTAACATCTTCATGTTATAAGATATATACATATAAAAATTACTTGATTTGGAGTTTGTTTACTACATTTTCTTTGGGTTCAAACATTAACGATTTTTTAACAGTAGAATGAAATGGAACGATTAGATCAATGAGTAAACGAACACCAATTCATTTGATTTTTTATATGTGTACATCTTAGAATACGAAGATAATAATGTGCGATCGGATCGTGAAAAAAAACTCAGGAGATATGATTTTTCAGTACGACATAAGACGGAGTTGCCTCCTGTGCCAGCTGATTTACATATTCCTCATATATATATATATATATATATATATATATATATATATATATATATATATATATATATATATAGTGAGTTGATCCCTAAAGAACGGTTCTCACGAATTCATGTGAGAACTTTCACGTGCGCCGTCAGATCTGATAGAGATCTAGTTTTATTTGATTTGATCTATCAGATCCGACGACCCACGTGAAAGTTCTCACAGAAATCCGTGAGAACCGTTCTTAGAGGATCAGCTCCCTATATATATATATCACAAAAATGTATATCAGCCGATAGCTGAGAATGCCTCTCAGCCGGCGGTGACGTGGCACAATATGTGCCACATAATTCGACAATCTTAATGACGCTCCGCTTTTGAAAATAATTGAAATTACTAAAAGCCTCCTACTATTCAAAAAAGACATTTTCTTGGGATGATGTATTAGTTTTATATTCTTTATTATTATTATTTTGCCCTTTTATATGTCTATCTCTCTGTGTCTCCTCACGCTGTCAGATCTAGATTTTTGACTCGTAGAGAATGTCGTTCTAAAAAAAGCGAGAGTGAGATCAGATGTTGATTTTAATTTGCAGACCTAAATCTCTATCAGCTATTTTGACAGGTTTTTATTCCCTCTGGATGTTAGCTTCAATATTTTCATAATAATTCTTCTCTTCTTCTTCTTCAAAAGGAAGGCCTATCAGAAATTTTTCATCATTGGAAATGTTGACCATTCGATTTAAAATCTGAAGGACATGTAAAAAACACATAAATATATAACTAATCTGTCAGTACAGCGAATATAGTCGTAGAAAAAATTATTTTAAAAGTTGTGCTTTTCATCAAGACTGTGACTTTGGTCACATTTATAATAATAAACTGTCAGATAAAATTGAGTTATGTGACCATAGTCGCATTATGAAATTTTATCTTCAAATCATTTGTTTTACAGGACTGCGAACAAAGTCACAGTCCAATTAAAATTTATTAATAACAAGACTACGATCTTGGTCGCAAAAATGAAAAATAAGTTATAAAATACTGCGACCATGGTCGCAGTATTATCAAACAAAACTTTTTCAAAAAGATAAGTATTTAGTTAGTTAGTCTCAAGATTTTTTTAAGCTTTAATATGTTTATTTTGTGCTTATCAATAGTATTACTGTGTTTTTTGTCTTGTGTCTAAACTAATGGGTTTTATGAGTCGTGGCTTTTCCGTGCTTATCAGTAATTTACTGTGTTCTGTCTTGTGTCTAAACTATGACTTTTATGAGTCGGGCCTGACAAAGCCCGACACGAACTATGGGTTTTATAAGTCGGGCTTGTCAGGCCCGACTCAAACTATTTATGAGTCGGTCGGGCCTGACAAAGCCCAACACGAACTATGGGTTTTATGAGTCGGGCCTTGTTTATGAGTCGGGCCTGACAAGGCCCGACACGACCTGGGCCCATTTATAAAAACAAAAGTTTCCCACAAAAAGTGATGGCAATTTCTCACAATACCTACTGTTGAGGTTCAGGGCGAGTGAAAACCAAGCAAAAAATCATCCGACCAATACAGAAAATTTACTGCGTTTCAATCACAAGAGCCATCATGCACCAGATTAATATAGGGCAAAAGAAACTGAAAACAGTCAAAATAACGAGACCAAAACAAAGGAAAACTATACCCCAAAAGTATTTATCGTTTTGAGTAGTGCCTTGTCCATTTGGCTTCTCGCTGGCCACAGCACATTTCTTATTACATTCAGGTGACCCAGTCTTTTGGGACCAAGACTTATGGGACCGAGACATGGGACTAAGTTTCCGCACACCTTTTAAATAACCTTTTGCCTTATTTGCTAACAACAACAACAACATATCATTTAACCACCACTTTCCAACATCTCAAACCTGAAGGATTCTAATGCGTTGAACCTTGCACGACGAGCCCTAGAGGGAAAGGATACACTGACCAGAGTTGCAGTAAGAGCTCTATATAGCATCTTTTGACAAGAAGTTGTGGGACTGGATCTGACGGGCGTTGCTGAGCTCATCGACTGCATCGCCTCTCTCAAACACGGCTGCTGCTCCCATCCCAGAGCCTGTAGAGATATTTGTACGGTTGACTGAGTAGAGATAGACTTGAGCGAAAAAAAAAACATGATTCACATAGAGGAGGAAAATCTCACCTATGCACATAGATATCACTCCAAACCGACAGTCTTTGCCTCTGCGGGTCATTTCATTCAATAGAGTGCTAACGCAGCGGGCACCTGCGAAGAACAAGGCAAAACCATAATGATGAGATTTGAGTTGTTTACATAATGCATGTATGTAGCATATTGGGTATTGTGTGTGGGTTTTTTTTTTCTTTTTTTTTTGTTTGGGGGTGGTGAACCATAGAAGGCTTTTATACAATAAACCCAATCAAATATATAATGATTAAGATTAACTAGTGTGAGATAGTATTAGTTCACTGATTAACATGAACAGTCGGAGCAAATTAAATTTAGAAACAGGTAGGAGCACTAATGAAAATATATACCATCAGAATTATGCAAAAGGTATTTGTTAATTAGTTCTGGATGAGCATCAACAGCGACAAAGAATCATGCTACTGCAGAGTATCATATCCTATTAAAATAAAAGTACCTGTTGCGCCCAGGGGATGCCCAAGGGCAATAGCACCTCCATTTACATTTACTTTAGCGGGATCAATCTCCAACTTTTTGCAGCAGTAAACAAATTGAGAGGCAAAGGCCTACACAAATACATAACACAATGCTTTTAGTTCTGCATTTTAACGTTGCCATTATAACTTGTGAGAGGAAATAGAACATCTCCTTATGGTTACCTCGTTTATTTCAAACAAATCAATGTCCCCAATTGCAAGACCAGCGGATTTTACTGCAGCAGGTATTGCAACAGCAGGACCAACACCCATAATGGCAGGATCCACCCCAACTGCAACAAAGCTCCTGCAGAATTTTAAATACAGATCAAACTAATTGGAAAGAGTCGCTCCTGTGTTCATAAATGAACCGATGATGATATCCCTAAATAGAACGAGGAATCAACTAAAGGGTGCAGCCTCGACCTACTCTCAAACTGAAAGTAAAACTCAGAGCCAAAGGACTACCAAAAATATTAAAACCATGTAGATTTTTCAGACTTGTCAATGATGGTTAATGATGATGTTAATATGGATGAAATATGTCGGAAACAAACTAGAAGTCAATAACCAAGTGCATGCAACATTTCCACTGAGCATATTGTGCTTAAAATGATGCACATCTTCGTAAATAAATCAGGTTGATGAAGAGCAATGATTAAAATATGTTTAATTCTAAACAATGTGTTTGAAATGTGAATAGTGAATATATTCCATTTCCTCAAGGATAGCAAACCTGAAAATGCCAAGTATAGGCAACCCTTTTCGCACTGCTACATCCCTCCTCATTAGGAGAACTGCTCCAGCACCATCACTCACTTGACTGGAATTGCCTGGAAATAGACATACCAATTTAAGATCAAGATGTAGAGAACATATGCATACTTATTAATTTAGATTAAAGAAGCACTCTTATACCAGCTGTTGTGCTTCCATCCTTCTTAAATACTGGTCTAAGCTTTGCCAGACCCGATAATGTAGTCTCAGGACGTATTCCATCATCTACAGATATTGTGACTTGTTTTTCTTCTCCACTTTTTGGGTCTACGATCTGCAAGAAATGAAATTTCATACTACAGAACTGAAAACAGAGTTTCTAGTTGAGAAACACAAAACAATAACCATCATATGTCAAGCCTTGTCTCAACAATTCAGGTTTTAGTAAAAAAAAAAAGGAAAAAGAAAACATGATATTTGTTTACTACTAAATACATTGTAGACCTTTCTTCTATCTAAACCAATACAAGTTAACCACAGAAGGATCATTTAGGCTCTATGGGCCCCTCTGCTTTAGTTAAAAACTATCCACTATCCACAAACCAATGATTGTATAACATTTGGTAACTACCCAAAATAGTTGGTTAAACTTTTTTGGCTTTTCTAATTCAGACATGAATCCCAGATGAAAACTTTGAATGATGCATGGAGTAGCGATTTTTCACCTTTGTCATCACAGGAACTATTTCAGCTTTGAATTTACCAGAGGCAGTTGCTGCAGCAGCTTTCCTATGAGATTCAACCTAAAACATCAAAGCAAGTTTCCCTCAGAAGCAGCAGGGTCACATTTTCAACAGATAAGTTATCCAAAACTTACGGCAGCCTGATCTTGCTCCTGTCGCGATACACCAAAGCGATGGGCTACATTTTCAGATGTAATTCCCATAGGAAGGAGACAATCTTGAGCTTTTTGGAAATTATTCACCTGAAGCATTAAAATGGATGCTTTTAGTGGTAACGGACTATGACCTTGAGGAATTCTATCTAAAAGTAAGAATTTAGCCATTTTGTATCTGAACATTATTAACAGAAAGCATACTTTTGGGTTTATTGATCCTTCCCAGGCAACTGTATTCATAGTCATGGACTCCAATCCAGCCCAATGCCTGTTAATAACTTTAAAACAAATTAGAGAAGGGAAAAAAGATCAAGATATGCTTAATAAGCAGATAAATCACAACAATCATACCAATATCATAAAACCCAGCTTTGATGGCAGCAGCGACATCAGCTACTGCTTGAAGGCCAGAGGAACACTGCCGATTCACAGTTCGAATCGGAACAGTTTCTGAGCCAAAATAATGCTTCAATGAGGACACAAAGAGTAATGAACCATGGAAAAAACTTATAAAGATGAGCAAACGAACTTACCAGGAAAACCCGCATAGAATGCAGCCATCCTGCATTCATTTGCTCTTTGAGCACCCGGAGCCAAGACTGTACCAACCACAATATCACCAACTTCTTTTGGGTCTAGTTTAGTCTTATCAACCAATGCCTGTGATCACAATTTGGGACGAGAAAATAAAGCATTACAACTTTTTATGACCTCAAATAAACTAAAATATAATAAACAGAAAATAAGACAGACTTCCATAGTAGTATCCTTACATTTATAAGGAGTAATCTCTATTTTCATTTATTATGAGAATTCATTGGCTCAAGGTATGTAGAATATCTGGATGGGACATGGAACTACATCTTACTTATATTCTTTTATAGACAATTATAACATAGCATCCCACCCTCCCTCCATCTTCTCCATCCAAAAACGACAAAACCATTGCTCTTCTTCCATATGGTTCTATGCACATCCCCCTCCTCTATCATCCATTATGCCTTTCAAGTCATCCACAAACACTCACTTACGTGGATACACTTCATTTATTTTAGAGTTATACCAACACCCAAAACAAAAGCCAGTAAATGCTTGAGACAAACCTTTAGAACAGGAGCCAACAGGTCCTCGGGATAGGTATCTTTAAAACCTCCTCTTTTGGACTTGCAAAGTGGAGTTCGATAAGCACTACAAATGGAAAGAGAAATTTTTTTTTCAAGAAATGTGCAAAATTACTTCCAAGAAAAAAAAGTAACTCAGAATCAACTCATAACCAGGTCACAAAACCCCAAGATAAATCCGGAAAATTGACATGCAATACACATCCTAGAAAGCAACAAATACAATGCCTACCAGACTTTCTCGGAAAAAATGTCAAAAAGGATAAAATGTACGAAACATGGGTGATGGCATAAAATCCAGAAGCTATTACTAACATACGCTACATGGCAAACCAGTGAGCGTATCTTCACCCAAATACCTTGACGAAGAAAAACTCACTCACACATGCACACGGAGTGCAAGTGTCAACACAGTAAGCTAGAGTGATCCTAGACAGACCAAAGTTTCAATTTTTAGGAACAAAACAACAATGAATTGACTTTTTATTTTGTATTACGGGAAAAGGGATTCATTTAACAGAGCAATCAAAAAAATGTGTAGTAGTTGATGCAAGCACATATCTTGCATATAATGCCGAAATTAAGAATATCTTGCATATAATGCCGAAATTAAGAAGATATCTAAAACAAAAGTACGTTATACACATACTCTTTCGACGTACTAAGATAAACGGTGAACTTAGATAATTGACCACTATCACAACATCAGTGACCAGATTAGACCAAAATTTCACTTTTACAGGACCAAAACATCACTAGTTGACTTTTATCTCGTAATCACAGGAATAGGGATCAAGCTAATGAAAAGATTTTTAAAAAAAAAAATGGAGCCCTTGATCCAAGTCGTGCATCATGAAAGTATACAATGCAAAAATTAATAAGATATCTAAAATATAACCATAACCAGCGATTCAGCAAATTAAACTTCCCATCATACTCTTTCAACTTCTATCTGCAATTACGCAACAAATCCCAAATCTAATAAAACTGAAAGCCTCAAATACAAACACTCACGCAACGATCACAACATCATCGCCGAAGATAGAATTCCTCTGGTATGCCGCACTGTCGCCGGCAGCGCACACCGATGCCTGCTCAAAAGCAACCAAATTCACAATAAACACTTCAAAATCCACCAAATATTCGGATCTCGCGGTACGAGTACCACGAAATTTCCCAATTTTAAACTCAAGAAAGCAAAAGCAAAAACCCTAACGGATCCCCTACCGTTAGCATCGAGGAATCATTCTGCGAAGAAGAAAAGGGGATGAGATGCTGAAGGAGGACCCTCTGCCTGTTGATCGCCTTCTCCATTTCGTGCCTCTCTCTCTCTCTCTCGATTGATCTCGATCTCAAATCTAGAGCTCGAACTTTTTTGTTTAATCGACCGATGATAGATCAATCGCTCTCAATAGATAATGTTACCTGCAAGAAACGAAACACTCGCTGGCGTATTTATACCGCACACGACGAAAGGGCGGTAGCACGTTACAAAATACTGAAAATGAATGGATATCTGTCAGATGGGGCCCAGATGTCAGTGAGTGTGTGGGCAGATCTAATGTCCCCGTTGTTGTAAAGAACCTCGATTACAACGGGTTTGAATGGGTGCCAGCAGTCGGACGGTCTAGATTTGTGACGTATTGGACACGCATGGCGCGGGTCGGGGATAAGCTTGACGGTTTGTTTTTGTCGCGGTGTGGTCACCGGCGGTGGGCGGATGAGATGTGAGGATGGGGAAGCGTGCCGTTGCGGTTTCTAGAGGACGAACCGGCGTCAGCGGTGACGCGGGCAACAACGGGCTGAAAACGGGTAGGGTCAGGGGCCCGTTAATCCGTAGGATTTGAGCCTGAGGCCTGGAAGAGATTAAAGTGGGCCTTGGGCCTTCACTCCGATTTAAGCAGAATTAGATTATTTTTTTTATTTCCAATAAGCACAAAGTTTAAATTATTTTTATTTCTCTTTTTACAATTTTCTATCTTTGCTCCCCTTGTTGGCTGAGAGTAATAATCATGAATTCCCATTTAATGAAATTATCTTGTTTAATTTGGTCAGAAATGATGAAAGTACAAGCAGATTTACACTAAAATGGCAGTAAAATTTAAAGTGAGAATGAAATGTATTACTTGCATTGATCACAATATTTGTATGTTCTTGCAACAAAATGGATAACCACAAATATAATGCCTTCAAAATATATGATGATCAAATGAAGAAACACAAGAAAGCTTGATTGTTGCTGTCATCTAAATTACAGCAACAACACATTTATGAACACAAACACACAGCAGTACGATATTCTTCATATCATATTCAAAGGCGAAGGGTGAGGTCCATCTCGCTTTCTTTACCATCCGTATCGAGTGAAGACGTCACTGTTGTTGCGGCTGCATCTATTCCTGCGCGATTTGGTAACCTCCAGTAGGTTTCATTTCTTGAAAACAATCCACCTCCATTTCCAAAACTCGAACCAAAGACATAATTTCTTGAAGAGGCATCAGCCATAGTAGTTGGTCCTTGATCAATGTAGTTGAAGGGGTGAGATTGATGGTGATGGCAGTAGTTTGACGAAGAGTGAACAAAATTATGCGCCGGAAGTGATAGTGTTGGCAAAGGATCAAAAATTGTATAGAAGGGGGTGAAATATTTGATGGATTTTGAGAGGTGAGGAAACGATTTGGATCTTGATGCAATCTGCTGACGACATCTCGCTCCCTCCTATGGCCGTTTTGATGACCACCCAGGGCCTGTGCACTCGTGAAGGCCTTGTCGCAGTACTTGCAGCTGTAAAGTCTGCGTCTCCCCTCTGCATTTGCTCCATTTCTTCCATCAGCCATCTCTGTGCAAGCACAACATGAAAGCAAAGAAGTTATATGTAACGAGAAATCTAAATATAAGTCACAAGAATGCTATGTTTACCTTTTAAATTGCTGAAAGGTAGAAGAAGATCAATGGCAAAAACCTCACGAAGAAGGCTGCACAGAAATTTGAATGAATATCGAACGAGAAAAATAAGATTTGTGGATCGAAATCTGTTGTTGGAGATGGACTCCTTTTATAGGAGCAAGGAGATGGGGGCATCTGCAGGCTTTAACATAGATTACTGCAAATATTTTGAGGATATGGTAATTGAAGAAATGTATCTCTCAAAGCTATGCATATCTTCATGTTTGTTAAAGTTTTCTTTCCTTAAACATTATGTGCTTCTCCCTTAGTCTTGTCATTGATTAACAATATATCACATTAATCCATCCCAGTCTAAGATAAGAAATCAGGTTGGCATCAACCTGGAACTATTTAAATTTTAACGACACAGATAGTATATACATTTGACCATTTGTTGTATTTAAATTCGATGCCATGATTGGCATATGATGGCATCTTTTCTCCCAACCAAAGAAGTATTGGTTTAATTGAACAGTTAGCTTAAATCAACCAGTTCTTTTAGTTTGAATAACTGTTACATTTAAATGAATATATTACTATTAAATGCTGTCAAGTATTGCTGCTCAAATGTATAATGGTGTATTAAGAATGCATATGCTCACAATCAATAGATCGAATTCCCTCGAAAAATAAAACAATCAATAGATCGAATTTTATTGTTATAGCATACACAAGACCTGAAAGAATGTTTCCAGGAGGCTTCAAACCTAATTATACAACTTCAGATAAGACTGCCAAAAAATAAAAAACCAGATAGTTTTTATTAAAACTTCATGCAAGTGCAAGAACATCACCTTTAAACTTACTGATGTATCAGGTATTTAAGAGTAACAAGTAAAATGAGAATTTCCTAAATTTAGCATTTTCTGAGTGGCATGGCTTACAGATGGAAAGAAATGTAAAGGCACTTCAGGCAAGGAATTTTGGAAACATGGGTTTGAACAATGAATATGATGAAAGAGAGTAGCTTGGAAGTGAACCTAATGTAAATCAAGGAACAGCTGAAGCATCTCAGTGCACGGCCAAAGAAGTTCTCAAAAAAGTTGAAGGCCGACGAGGAGTCCCATTGTGTGGCAATCTAGAAGCAAGATGCTGTAGAAAAGCTGTTATGGCTCCAGCTACCTCTTGGCTTTGGCCAATTCGATAGCCCTTTCCTTCACCTGTTAGTTTTATAAGAGAAAATACTCCACTCAAGTTTTTTCCATTTTCATTTTCCACTAAAGTAATGCCAACATTCATGGAATATAGGCAGACGCAACGTGATAATTAATCACAAGAAAACATGCTTACAGGAGAAGAAGATTGAAAGTATTTGAATAACCATAGAAATGTAGACCATAATAACACCACACAATCTTCCTGCAAAACTTTAGAAAGTAACATTGGTCAACATTATTTACAAACCTGTCCACAACAAAATAAATGTCTTCCAGTACTGATATGAACTTAACATAATAGATATAGCATTCAAGGTCAAGGCCAATGCTTTAGATATATCAATGGTTACCTTAAAATCTTGCAGTACTCACTAGGAAATGTCTGTGCATCACTAATTGTCTCCATCATGCCACAGAAAAATGAGTTACTGACATAATAAGCATGAACCATATTGCATCAACAAGCTTTGGCAGTGTGAACTGACTGACTGGTATTCGGAGGCCCTGGTCCCCTAGCATGCACCCTTTCACCCCAATAAGGTTGATCCCCGAGAAACGGTACAACTGTTGTTGAACACCGGATATCACAAAACAGCCGGTGATGAATAATCTATCTGTGGTAAGTTCATTCCAATCAATGAAAAGAAAGCGGAATATAGAATAAAAATAAATACCACAGCTCTAAGGCCTGCAGCAGTTTTCCTGCACCTCGAGGATGTACCTGAAAAAAATGAGCGTGCAGTAATATCCCTCAAGCAATCTGAGTATTCTCATTAACCAGACCATGAATTTATATTAGTATAAACAAGAATTACTCTGGGATATATGGCTGGGGCTTTCGAGTTTCAGACCTATCCTTCCCCTTAAAAAAAAAAAAAAAAACTTTGAAGTCATATTATCTGCATTTAGCTCAACAGCATGAACATACTTGAAGCATTCTTAAATCAATTAGGTATTAACATGACCTGTAATAATAGTGGGAAGCCAGCATTCCAGTAATTAAGAGTCATCATTTATATGATCACACTAACAGCAGCAGAAAGGGCAAGTAATCCAAATACTACCCCACAGCTTGATGAGTCTAAGAGCAAGAAGACAACATAGTCATCCAAGGCTACAACAATGTCCCCTGCACATAAAACATAGACAAAATTAGAATAGCAGTCGTGTGAAGTTTCTTTTTAGTGAATGAGGAGATCTTTTAACCATACACATAAAACATATTTTAATGATCCTTACCACTGCTATGCACTGCAAGAATAGCCAAATATGTGGAACATTATCCAATTAATATAAAAAATATTCTTTGATTCTGCTACTGCAAAATAGTTTCATATTAGAATGGTTCAATAATAGGTGAAGAAACAAAAAGCATGATTAGAGAGAAAATTATAAACCAAAATCACGCACTTACGATTTCCATGGCCACCCCAACCCTTGTTCATGATGTCCCTCTGTCCGGTGATTTGTAGTGCCTCCAATTTAATTTCTGCCATTTTTCTGGTTCTTGGACAGGCTATAATACAAGTGTTACACAATGGGAAGGAAATGATCAGTAAAACGAATAATTTATCGTTTAAGAAAAGAACAAGAGGGAACAAACTCATCAATAGGACTATGGAGTTCTGGCAATATGAAACAGATAATGGTACGTCATAGAGTCCACTTCCATGGATCTTAGACGTGAGATAGAAAAGATAACCTATTAATAGTTTCTTGACAAATCAAAAGATTCTACAATTTGTAGACTTGAACATGCATGATCCTAAGGAATATTGAAAATGGAAATTCCCAAAAATGTAGTGATGAAGACATTTTTATATATGTGTGTTTGTTAGTGGATATGCATACATTTGGAAAATATATTTATATATCTTTGAGTTTATGGCTACATCGGGAAGAAAATATTAAAAGAGAGAAGCAATTATAAAGTTAAACAAGGAAACCTCATTATGCAAAGGCCATTTCTGATCAAAATGGGTTCGGTTCCGCTATGAGAAATGGCTCAACTTGAGATCGCTCCACAAAAGAATTGACCAAGTATTTTTCAGAACGACTGTCAAATAGATGTCAACACTCTCCATGTTGGTGTTAAGTTCCTAGCTCAGAAAACTAGAACCTGAGGGAGCCTTCTCAGATAACTTTGAAGCGCAGACGGTTAGTAACACAACCAAAGTGCAATCCTACAAAATTTCCCCTAAACCGATTCAAGGCAAGCTGGATAATTTTAGTCACATTCATCTTTAAAGACACACTACAAGCAAAAAGTGTTATATCTAATTTTATTCCATACAAGATCTACACATATACTGTAAGTCTCTTTATCATGATCAAAAGGGATGAGGGTTTTAGGCATACCTGATTCTATGGATGCCGAAGGTTGCACGATCTCGAGGATGTTGTGCGCGGGAGATAACAACCAATAGAGGATCCAATCGATCTCAATCACAAAGAACAATGAAATCAAACCACGAAGAACAAGCAATCGCAAAAACAGGATCTAACGAGGTTCGGCCAACGTGCCTACGTCCTCGGGGCAATCAAATGGAGAGATTTGTATTAGGGAAGATGATTACAATGGCTTTTTGCCTCTTTTAGTACAAGAGAACCCTAAGCCTTCAATTTTTGCAGGTTAGAAACCCTAGAAACAGCCCAGATACTATTTATACTCGCTGCTCCGCAATTTGCGGAGCAGCAGTTTTTTGCCCAAACCCGTCGATCGGTCGACCGGTCCGGTAGACCGATACTTACTGAGACTTAATTTCTTCTGGTCGGTCGACCGCGCCGGTCGACCGATTCTCGCTGAGAGTTTGGCCTTCTCCAGGTCGGTCGACCGTGCCGGTCGACCGAAACTCACTGAGAGTTTTTCTCCTTCAGAGCGGTCGACCGTCCGGTCGATCGCCTACACCTGTGCACGTTGTGCACGTCGGTCGACCGGTCCGGTCGACCGACCTTCTGCTGCTGCTGTTTTCTGCTGGTTTCTGCTGCTGTCTTCTTCGGCTTTTGTCGTCGACTTCCTCGGCGATCTTCGACAGCACATCACCTCCTTTAATATTCTCTCTCCTCCAACAATTCTCCACCTCGGTGAAGATTTTTAAATCTAAGCCGAATTCTGAATTCCGACTCGATAGTGGCTGCACCAAACCGGTTGCCTACGTACCCCTTGCCCAAGGGATCAAGCCGTCCGTAGTTCACTCCAATGAGCTTCAGCGAGCTCAGTTCACCTGAAGGACATGGAGCAAGTCTTTGCAGTGTGCAAACTTCACTCCCGTCACCACCTTTGTAAGCATATCGGCCGGATTCTCTGAAGTATGAATCTTCAACAAGTTGATGTCACCTTCCTCCAGAATCTCCCGAACAAAGTGGTACCTGACATCGATATGCTTCGTCCTTGCGTGATAGACCTGGTTCCTTGCCAAGTAGATGGCACTCATGCTGTCACAGTTTATCTTCAATATATCCTGTTCCACGCCCAGGTCATCAAGCAAACCCTGAAGCCAAATCGCCTCCTTCATGCCTCTGTCAAAGCCATATACTCCGCCTCTGTAGTCGACAACGCGACTGTGGACTGAAGTGTGGAGCGCCAACTCACCGGTGCCTGTGAGAATGTGAAGACATATCCCGTAGTCACCGGCGTTTGTCAAGGTCACCTGCATAGTCTGAATCCACATAGCCTATGCATTCTTGCTTCCCGGTGTTGTCCTTCTCAAATACGAGGCCTACATCAACAGTACCCTTGATGTATCTCAGGATCCATTTCACAGCTTCCCAATGACCCTGACCTGGATCATGCATATATCTGCTCACCATGGAGACTGCCTGTGATAGATCTGGCCTTGTACATACCATCGCATACATCAAGCTACCCACAGCATTGGCATATGGAACATGAGACATATACTCACGCTCTTGAACACTACTTGGAGACATCTTCGCTGACAACTTGAAGTGCGGCGCCATTGGTGTACTAACAGTCTTAGTATCTTTCCCGATATTAAACCTCTGCAGTACCTTCTCCAGATAGCCCTTCTGAGTCAAGCTTATCCTGCCAGCATCCCTGTCCCTTGTGATCTCCATGCCCAATACTTTTCTTGCTTTCCCCAGGTCCTTCATCTCGAACTCGGACGATAACGTCTTCTTTAGAGAATCAATAGCAGATCTTGACCTAGAAGCAATCAGCATATCATCTACATAGAGAAGTAGATAGATATACTCCCCTGATGGTAACTTGTTGTAGTACACACATGGATCGAAGTGGCTTCGTGTGTACTTCTTCTTTCTGATGAAGCTGTCAAATCGCTTGTACCACTGTCTAGGAGACTGCTTCAAACCGTACAGCGATTTCTCCAGCTTACATACCAACTCCTCTTTCCCTGCAGCTTTGTAACCTGTGGGCTGATTCATGTAGATCTCCTCCTCAAGATCGCCGTGGAGAAAGGCGGTCTTCACATCAAGTTGGTCAAGGTCCAACTCATTCTGCGCCACCAAAGCCAATAGAATCCGAATAGACGAGTGCTTCACTACCGGGGAGAACACCTCGTTGTAGTCGATTCCTTCTCTCTGTGCGTAGCCTTTAGCCACCAGCCTTGCCTTGTAGCGCACTTTATCTTCTTGGAGTGATCCCTGCTTCTTAGCAAATACCCACTTACACCCTATGGCCTTCTTCCCCTTGGGCAACTTGGTAAGTTCCCATGTGTTGTTCTTATAAAGAGATTGCATCTCTTCATTCATGGCCCCTTTCCATAGCTCAGCTTCTGAACTGATCTCAGTTTCCTGAAAGTAGATGGAATAGCCTCTTCAACAACTGGAAGTGCATGTGCAATAACCATGTCGGTGGTGAGCCAGCCAGGTCTCCTAGCATTCCTCCTTGGTCTTTCAACTGCAGTGGGATCTGGAACAGTACCCATGACCTGTTCCTGATCCTCTTCAATAACTTCAGCATCTTCTTCTGCAACTTGATCACCTCCCTGTGTCACCTCAGGAATGATCCTCACTGATACTGAATCTTCTAGAGATGGTGGATCTGCATCACTCTCCACCTGCTGCAATAGCTCTTTGGTCTTGCTAGTCTCCACCTGCTGGGAGACCGTAGGCTTCATCATCGAGGCCTCGTCAAATGTGACATCCCTGCTGATTATGAACTTGTTGTCCTGTTGGTCCCAGATCTTGAACCCCTTGGTTCCTCGCTTGAAGCCAACAACACCCCTTTCTTTGCTCTCGGATCCAATTTGTCTTCTTTGACATGATAGTAGGCTGGACATTCAAATACCCGGAGCACATCATAATCTTCAGCAACTTTACCAGACCAAGCTTCAAGAGGGGTCTTCCCCCCTATTGCAGACGACGGCAACCTATTGACGAGATGGCATGCATATCCCAAAGCTTCAGCCCAGAACTTCTTTGACAATCCTGCATTGGACAACATACACCGAACCTTCTCTAGCAAGTCCGGTTCATCCTCTCAGCCACCCCATTCTGTTGCGGAGTCTCTCTCACTGTGAAGTGCCTCTCTATGCCCTCATCAAGACATAGCTTTTGGAAAGGGTCTGATATGTACTCTCCTCCATTATCAGAACGGAGAACCTTGACCTTCCTTCCCGTGCTTCTCTCCAAGTTAGCCTTCCACTTCACAAACAATTCTAGGACTTCATTCTTGTGTCGCATAGTGTACACCCAGCAGCGCCTAGAATAATCATCGATGAACGACACAAAATAGTGGTTTCCCCCAATTGATGCAGTCTTGGTGGGTCCCCATACATCTGTGTGAACATAATCAAGAATGCCTTCGGTGCAGTGTGAAGCTGTGCCAAACTTCACCTTCGTTTTCTTGCCTATGATGCAATGTTCACACAGATCCAGCTTGCAGGTCTCTGCACCCTTCAGCAGCCCCTTTCTTACAAGAGCTTGCAATGATTTTTTCCCTGCATGTCCCAGCCTCATGTGCCACAGCCGGGTCGAATCTTCCTTCTGACTGGTAGAAGCTGCCACCTGCCCTGTCACTGTACTACCCTTCAAGTAATACAAATTGTTCCGGCGGTCGGCCTTCAACACCACCATTGAGCCCTTTGTCATTTTAAGAACACCTTCTTTAATAGACACTCCGAGCCCCAATGATTCCAAAGCACCCACAGAGATCAAGTTCCTCTTCAGCTGAGGTACATATCTCACTTCTTTCAGCTCCCTCACCATCCCATCAAACATCCTGATCGGAATAGTGCCTACACCCTCCATGATGCACGGATGATCATCGCCCATGACGACCGAACATCCCTCCAACTTCTCAAGACTGGTAAACCAATCTCGATTAGGGCATACATGATATGTAGCACCTGTGTCCAGGATCCACTCGTTATCCCCTGAGTAGCCTACGACGGGAGCAGTCACTGAAAAGGAGAACACCGAAGAATCTGAATCTGAACCATCTGCTGTGATTTACCGCTTGCAGCCTTCTTCACTCTTGCTAGGTTTGCCTCAGATTTTGATTCCTTCTTCTTCCCCTTGTACTTTGGACAGTCAACCTTCCAGTGCCCAATCTCTTTGCAGAAAGCACACTGATTTCTTTTAAGATCCTTGAATCCCGGCCTGGACTTCGATCTTCCCCTGATCTCCTTTCCCTTTCTAGATGAACCTCTGCCTCTCACCTCCATGCCTCCGCTGATGACCCTGACTGAGAAGGATGTCGCTCCTTCTTCCTTGTCTCATAGCTCATCAATGCAGACGACACCTCATGGTAGTCCAAAGTCTGTCTACCATTGATAAACGTCATGGTGAATGTCTCATACTCCTCCGATGGGAGCGAGTTCAGGAGAATGACTGCCTTGTCTTCCTCTTCTACCTTGACATCCACATTTATCAGATCTGTAAGAAGCTTTATAAACCGGTTTATGTGTTCATTTACTGTGTTCCCCCTCTTCATCCTGAACTGATACAGCTTACTCTTAAGCTGTAACCTGGATTCCACGCTCTTTGTCAGGTACTTCTTTTCTAGGGTTTCTCACAGTTTCTTTGCAGACGTCTCATGTTGCACAAGGTATTTGATATCCTATGTCAAGCATGAACGAATTAAGCCATATGCCGATCTATTCATCTTTGCCCATTCCTCATCGGTAGTAGTGTTCTTCTTCCTCTCCAATAGGAGAGTATCCTCCAGATTAGATGCGTTCAACGCATCCATCACCTCACACCTCCACATCCCAAAATTGTTAGTGCCATTGAACTTAACAACTTCGATTCTAGGGTGAGTATTCATTGTTCTAACAGATGCAACTTCCTCTGCCATTGAGATTCTTTCCTTGACCCTCTAACTATGCGGAAGATCAAATAACTTGAAAAATAGATCTATTACCGAGATAAAAATGTGATTTTTACCTCTCCCGTGAAACCCTAGCTCGAGTTTCTCACCAGATCTATTTCACCACCGATCCAAAAAACCCTCCTTGAGTCCTCCGGAGATCGACACACGATCCCTCGAACACCCAATACCTCAGATCTGAGATCGACACACGATCTCCACCGGATCCGATCTCGAGGCCTCCGGATCTACAGAAATCCCAAAGAGCAACCTAGATGCTCTGATACCACTTGTTGTGCGCGGGAGACAACAACCAATAGAGGATCCAATCGATCTCAATCACAAAGAACAATGAAATCAAACCCGAAGAACAAGCAATCGCAAAACAGGATCTAACGAGGTTCGGCCAACGTGCCTACGTCCTCGGGGCAATCAAATGGAGAGATTTGTATTAGGGAAGATGATTACAATGGCTTTTTGCCTCTTTTAGTACAAGAGAAACCTAAGCCTTCAATTTTCGCAGGTTAGAAACCCTAGAAACAGTCCAGATACTATTTATACTCGCTGCTCCGCAATTTGCGGAGCAGCAGTTTTTTGCCCAAACCCGTCGATGGGTCGACCGGTCCGGTCGACCGATACTTACTGAGACTTAATTTCTTCTGGTCGGTCGACCGCGCCGGTCGACCGATTTCGCTGAGAGTTTGGCCTTCTCCAGGTCGGTCGACCGTGCCGGTCGACCGAAACTCACTGAGAGTTTTTCTCCTTCAGAGCGGTCGACCGGTCCGGTCGACCGCCTACACCTGTGCACGTTGTGCACGTCGGTCGACCGGTCCGGTCGACCGACCTTCTGCTGCTGCTGTTTTCTCTGCTGGTTTCTGCTGCTGTCTTCTTCGGCTTTTGTCGTCGACTTCCTCGGCGATCTTCGACAGCACATCACCTCCTTTAATATTCTCTCTCCTCCAACAGAGGACGCCGGAGTTGAGGAGAGTATTCTTCTTTCGGCCATCAATTTCTCTTTTTTATTCTTAGAAGAGATAAGAAACCTTCAAGAGAGAGATTGAGGCCTCCAAGAAAGAGATTGTCATTGTTGTAGAGAGGGAACCATACCCTCACTAATCGCCGGAGGGGGGAAGATCTCGATGATGGCGAAGGATGTCAAGGCGTGGTGAGAGAGAGGGATAGTGGGGAAATGAAGGGCCAAGCAGATCGATTTTCCCCATCTCTCGCTTGCAGCAGCATAAATCTCGTAACCCAAAGTTACTGATGGAAAAAAACCTTGATTTGTCCTGCAATACGGCAAGTGAACCTGCAAAATCAATTTCAATCCACATCTTAATCAAACACTAGCAAATCATTCTGCTGTAAATGGGTTTTGCACTTACATCTCACTTGCAGCAAATCAAACAAACCTATGTGTATTTAAAGAGAAGATTTTGAAGACAAATGAAAGATAGAGAAGATAATTTTTTTTATAATTTATAAATTCTAGAACGATGATTCTAAATTTTTGCAACCTGAAAAGTTTTCTTAAGTGGCAAATAAATATCCTCAAAGTGATCAAAGTTCTTGATTTGTTTCAATGACATTAAAGATTTCAGGATTATCGGTCTCTTCTGTGCGAACAAATTTCACTTCCCTTGTTTTCGTTGAGGAAGTTAACTGCATATGGTAATTACATTTGTTGTTGTATTTTTAGTAGCATGGGGTTATTTGTTTACACATAAAAGTTGTAATTCGTAATTTACTTACAACTCAATACATATGATGTTTGTTTTGATTGTAATTCGTGAAAGACTTATGCAACTCAACTATCACTCACTTGTAATTTAATTACCACTCACTGATAGCCCATTTACAGTTAATTTTGTGGTCAAGTAAATATGTATTTTTTTATGTTAATATTATTTTTTTAATATTTAACATTTTTAATATTTATTTGCAATATTAAAAAATTTTAAATCACCAAATAGTTAATTTTGTGATCAACTTTTTACTTACGACTTACACATTACGATAATCAAACATCGTAAAATACAATACACTTTCTCACTTACAACTTTATATTACAATCAAACATCGTAAAACTTAGATGGATGTAACTCATTTACAACTCTAAAAGAATTTACCAATTATGACTTACGAATTACGGTCAATTACGACAATCAAACGTACCTTACATCACAAGAAATATGAATCTAATATTTATAGAATGTATTTTGGCAAGAAAATAGTGTTTTTTCTTCTAAAAAAAAAAAATGAAAATAATGTTTTGTCAAAAGTTTTCAGTAAACGCGACTATTATTATAATACAGCAAGTGTTGGTACTTGACTTTTGTTTTGAAAACACAAGGCGCGACCGCCGATGAATAGTTTTTGACAATCATCCACTTCCATTCTCTTTTCAAAAACTATAAAATAGAGTTATTGATAAAAAGGATGAGGAGAGAAAATTTCACTCTCTCTTCTGGTTTTTTTTTATTTTCTTTGCTTTAAAAAAAAAATAATAATGAAAGTAGATGAAACTTTGCACCGGCCCAGATGAGGCCTAGCCCTTTACCTTGGAGAAACAGTAGTCTCTAATTATAAAAGCCCAATACAATATGTATCAGAGCCAATCTGTGGCCCATATCATAAGGCTGTTTCCGTACGATAGTTCTAAAATTATTATTATTAATATTTTATTATTAGTTTCCAATTTTCTAGCTTTTAAAGTTGGTGAGAGTCAAAAGAAGAGCTTTGAAACAAGTCTTAAAGTTTGGGCTCTTCACAATGGGCTAACGATATACCTGTATTAATTCCTTATAATTTCGTCACAAGATCTAGCAGAAACGTAACAAAAAACTCCGGTAAGCGTTGAATCATGAGAGGCCCCAAAATAACAGGCCTGATGAATAGCCCAAAATGTAACGTGATTTATTAATAACATAACGTCTTTAGAATAATCCAAGTTAAAACATTCAAGTTCCTATACATGTGATTAGCTCGATTGTGCTCTCTTAATCAAACAAACTAGTGCTGCATAAATATGTTTAAGGCTAGATAACACGACCCTCATCATCATCATCATCATCATCATCATCATCATCTGATTCATATCCAAACGATTGCTGATATGGGCAGGAAAACAATGCACAGCTGATCACCTAATTCGAAGAAAAATTTAAGCAATAATAGTCATGGTGCAAATTGGTAATAAAGTGAATTGAAAAAGAAGAAAGAAGAAGAAGAAGAAGAAGAAGAAGAAATGAGAGATATGCAAATGGGTGTCACAGACAAGGACAGAGATGAACCTAATTCATTGCTCCTCTTTAAATGGATGGTGCTCCCTTTGGGTGTCGGTGTCTCTTTTCTTCAGATTTTGTTGATCCTTCAATAAGACCAGAGCTTTTTATTATGAATTAAGCTAGCTAGCTAACACATCTGACTTATGATCCAGCCACGAGGAGTCAGGCCCCACAATCTACTACTAAACTTATGTGGTTGTCTGTGCCTATTTATGTGGTGATCAATCTTCTTCTTCTTCAAAATATGCGCAATGCATAGCTGTGTTCTCTTTGCAAACTGTACCCTCCATTAGCTATAGACAGCTCTCACACAGCACAGCAATTGCTGCTGCCTTCAACTTCAATGTCCATTGCAAAGCCCTGAATATTGCAGACCCACAAGCATGAATTAACAGTAACTATTCACCGAGAAAGAGACTACTGATGCCAGCACTGCAATCAATGAAAACTCAATGTTAAAGCCAAGCATGTGCATTACTCAGTTTTCATGGGCCAAAGATTGGAGATAATTAAGGTAGAAAACTTTTGCTTTACTGAAATATACGATTCTCTCTCTCTATGCATCTCTGTTACAAGTGCATTCATTCATATGATCCATACAATGCATATGTGCTGCATGTTGCAAAAAAAAAAATGAAAAAGAAAAAGGAAACCTAAACAAGCTCATATTTGCAACAACGCTTCTGCAGAGCTCCACAAAACGAGTTGTTGTCGCTGGAAGCTGCAGGCAGAGGTTGGTAAGAGAGAGAGAGAGATCGATCCATGATGCAACTCCCGACTTTGTGCTGTCACGAACAAGCATAAAAAACACACTTGTTTGCCCAACACTGTCAACGAGTTGAATGTTGTAGGATGCTCCTCAATTTGTTTTTTTTTTTTTTTTTTTTTGGGGTATTGTTTCGGAGAATTGAAAACTTAATCTTGTGCTAGCAACGGTTGCGCCTGCGGCATGAGAGCACCCCTGCGCCTGAAGTGAGGCTGCCGATGACAGAAGAAGGCTTGGCCGCGAGGCTGGACGCCTTGGCGTAGCTCTGCGCCGCCCTTCTCCGGACGGGGTGAAGTACGCGCCGTTCAGCAGCAGGTCGCCCTCCGACCGCCAGTTCCACCCCTCCACACGCCGTGATTCGTGTTCACCCGCTTCGTAACTGCACATACATATCGTTGAATCAGTGTCGATTGTATGTACATGTACATGATGATGACAATGACGATGGAGAAGATGAAGATGGCAGGTGATTGATTCACCTCCTTGGCAAAAATGTTGGCTGGGGCGAGGTACCGGTTGCCCTGGCTGTTGATCGTCGGTCCGCGCTCCCGCCGATGGCGTACATCTCCAGTGGGTGTAGTCATTGTTCACCACATGGAAGTACCCATGCCGGCACCTGTGATTAAACAGAGCAAGAGCAGTACATTATATATTATGATCACCCAATTCTACTGATTTTACTGAGAATTTTTTTTTCAGACCTTGGCATCCTCTGAATGAGACCCTCCCCAAAATGGTTGAAGGCAATGGTGACCTGCATAATCTTGTCCTTGTGATAAGAATCACTGTGACCCAGCAGCATCACCTCATTGTGATGGGTGAAGTAATTGTTGGAGATGGTAATGGCTGTAGAGCCCATGATGGCGTCGATGAGCCCGTCGGCGCAGTTGGACAGAGAGCAGTGGTCGACCCAGACGTGGCTCGACCCGAAGATTGAGACGGCATCGCCGTCGGCCATGGTCCTCCACCCGTAGTGGGAGGGGGAGCTGCGGACCATGGCGTTGCCGGTGGGCCTGCAGTCGTGGATGTGGACGCCGTGGATGATGATGTTGGTGACGTACTGGACGGTGAGGCAGGCCCGTTGGCGATGTGGACGTTGACGCCGCGGCCGTCGATGGTCTTGAAGCTGTTCATGATGAGCTCCTGCTTGAGGGTGATGACCATGTCGCGCTTGAAGATGATCCAGAGGGGCTCGTCCTGGATTACGGCGTGGCGGAGGGTGCCGGGGCGGGGGTTGACGGCGTCGTAGTCGCCGGGGTCAGTGACGACGTAGGTTCGGCCGTTTCGGCCGCCGATGGCGTTCCGGCCAAAACCGATTCCGCAGTCAGCCAGCCTCCTACGGTTCCGGTGCCAGTTGGGGTCGCAGCGCCAGCAGTCGTCGATGGGGTTGCCGGTGCCGCAGGAGAGGTAGCCCAGCGACCTGCGCTGCGTGCTGTTGCTTATGCTCCTGCCCATTGATCCGGATGCTACCAGCTTAGTTAATTAATTAGCTCACAGCTTAAACTAAGAACAAGAAAGAATCTCTCAATTTAAACATAATTTGTTGACTTATATAATAATCCAATGCTAATGTTAATATGTGAATTCAATTGCACATGCATAGTGCACAATACAGTGAATAATCAGATGGGGAATCACTTGCTGCTCTTAAAAAAGTCAAAAATTATGTTGCTTGTGCTCCATCTTAATTCAATTCAAAGCTTCGTTTAGAGTTTAAACTAAAACCAAGGTTTGCTTAGCTTAATCCGTTGGTAATGGCACAGTCATCAAATTAATATGCTTAGCATATTATATTGTTAACTGAATTCAAGATAATAATACATACATGAGTTTAAACTAAAACTATATATTTGTTTACCTTATCTAGCTATATGCCAAATTATTATGAGTACTATTTTTGGATTCCCTAAGTAACACTATAATTAAAAAACAGTCAAAATTGATATCATACTTGTTCACTGTTTTGTAAACAGTTGTGATTCATTATTGTATGAGGAGAGGCTGATTGACCTTGTTCCCTACTAAAAAAACTGTTGTGATTCATTCTGAGTATATAATAGCTGTGGTTGCAATGCGAAAAAGTATTTGGCCAAAAATAAATATAACTAAATTTGTTCATGACAGGGTTCAAATAAGTGACTTGTATGTAAACAGGGCTCTTAACGAACCAAACGCTAACCATGTGACCACTCACGTTGGATAAAAGTATTTATTAGTTATCAAAACATTGAATCAGAAAACAATTCACTGCATCAAGTTCAAATTTTGACGCGGGGACTCGAATTCAAACTCTAGTAAACCAATAGCCATGTGATTTCTGACGTTCTTAATTATTATTAGTAATAAGAAAAAGGGCATAATTAATATTCATCCCCAAAGTTATTTTAAGTTAGCATGTAAATAGACAATTCAACTTTTATCACTAAGAATACACAAACAAGTCAGTTAATTAGTTACAGTACCATCCCTTATGGTCAACTGAAGTTGATGCAGTAGATTGCAGATAATTAAATCAAATTAAACACCGAAACTAAACCACCATTGCATTTGTCAGAAAATTTTGCCGTGAGAACCCTGACTCTAAAATTCTAATTGTAACCCACAGTAGGCATTAAACACAAACGTGGCCATCACGTGAGAGCAGTAATGGCTCTGAGAATGGGGCAGGACACAACACTGTAGTGTATAGATCTAAGAAAAATGTGAATAATAATTATTTACTAAAATAAACCCAACAACTTCATTAATTAACAGAAATATAGATTTATCTCACATCTTGACCGTTGATGCTACGAGCTCCGGATCATCGACCGCTCCTTCGGCTTCCCCCGCCATTGGCCCAGCCCTGCCAAAAAAGGACCCAAAATGCTCATAGGCAAAAAAAGTAATTTCTCCTCAAAATCTCGTCTTCAGATGCGAGAAATTGGACAATTTAACCCTAATGCCCATTTTCCAAAAAAGCAAAGGGATCCGAGGAAACCAACGAATCAGAACCCAACGGAATTGTGACGGTGGACGGGGGGACGAATCTGGATCTGACGTCCTAGATCTCATCAAGAAGCGAACCAATGGCCCAGATTCGTTGCTACAAAAGAGAAAAAAAGAGGAAACTTGCACAGATTACGGAATTGATGGGACAAACCGTTCGGCTGCCACGGCAGAAGTTTCGTTCGCCATGATTGTTTCGCAACAGTACCGCCGTTACTGCAAGAAACAGAGCACAAAATGGGGGGAGAAAACATCAATTTTTTTTTTTGGATAGATGGGGCTCTACATTGCATTTTTATCAATCAAGAAATCCAACTACATTCTATCTACAGAGAGATTCCTTTGTTTTAACTGGCATTGATCCCTCTCGCAAGATCCAGACCTAAAACATAAAAAAAAAAAAAAATCCCAAAAATCTAAAAAGAATCTAAAGCACCGAGAGAGGGAAATGAAGTTCTCGAACCTCTCATCTTCCTCTGCCAAGCCAACCGAGTCCAGCAGCTGAACCGAGGAGCACCGCAAGAAGCAGCAGAGGGATCCACTTCAGAGACACCGCCATTGCCGCCTCTCTCTCTCTCTCTGATGAAGGAAAAAGGAGAAGAGAAGAGAGAGAGTGGGGGGATTTTTTTTGGTGGGGAAATAAAAAGTTTGGGTGATCGAATTCTCATTGTACACCAACTTATCAATTGATACCTTCTCTTTCCCCTTTTTTTAATCTCTTTCTCTCTCTCTCTGCTCTCTCTGTTAACTACAGTTAATTCACTTAACTGGGGTCTTAACCGGAATTTTTCGCGCCTAACCTTTTATTCCCGCATAGAGACAGGAAGAGAGCACCGACGCCCGCATACGAGCAGTGTCGGCGGCTGCAAGTGACGTGTCGTGCGGGGAGCGAGGTGCCACGTAGGATTGCGTACCGGTCCGTACCGATAACTGCGCCATGTGTTACGTACCGGTGGGCCCGTGGCGTCCGTTATTATTCCTGCGTTTTTGCCATACCAAACGGACGGAATCATGGCAGCCATGCATACCGACTGCCACGCGCTTACTCCTGTATTTACGCTTCTGCCCTTAAATAAAAAAGTTTGCTTTTTTTTTTTTCTTGGGGTGACGAATTTCCATGAAACTTTAAAGTCAATACGAATTCCATTTTGATGTGTATAGATTTTAATGGCAATTAATTCTAGGAATTTTTTTTAAAGAAAATAGGTAGAATTAGTTCTAATTGAATTTCGACTTTAGGTTTCTTTCTTATATTAAGATTGATTACCTCTAATCACTTAAGAATTCATAGATCAATTGGCGAGCAGGCATTGTATTAAATG
>JAVJIF010022186.1:0-61694 GCA_038442645.1 Agave tequilana
ATGCTCTCGAAAAGTAATCAGAGAGGGGCTCTATTTTTAACATACTGAGTGTTTAGAGCCCACTAATTTCTCCTTTTCTTACTCTGGACCTTTTACAAAAAAAGAGAAAAGCAAGATGCTTTTAACTTAAGAATTCTCAGCTCTTAATCTTTAAAAGTCTCCTTTCTCTTTCTCTGGCCTCCAAAAGTCCTCTCCTTCATAGCTCCTTAGACTATTTATAGGGAGTCAGGGGGTATAATTGTCCCCTATAATTCCTCCATCATGGGGATTAACTCTCCCATTACATGGGGAGTTCATTAACCCAGTAATGGGGATCAGTTATAACAGAAACCCGGTCTCGCATTGGACGCGGTCTTTGTGTTGTTGTTGTAGACGCGAAGCTCAAGTCCATGTCTCAAATTAGAATGCAGAGTTGCTCAAACATGCACTTGAAATGAAATGTGGAGTTACTCAGACTCGCGTTTGAAGTAAGATGCAAGGTTGCTCAGACCCGCATGAGACGCAGAGTTACTCAGATTCGTGTTTGAAGTAAGATGCGAGGTTACTCGGACCGTATAAGACGCGGAGTTATTCAGACCCACATTCAAAGTAAGATGCGAGGTTACTTATACCCGCGTAAGACACAGAGTTACTCAGATCCGCGTTAGAAGTCTGCATTTCCCTTTGGACACGAGGTTCGCATTTTAGTTAAAACGCGACCTTCACATTAAAGTGAGGTTCGCATCTGATGACTTGTCTTAGTGATTTTTAGACAGCCTACAGAATCTCCTCCAAAGTTTTTGACATTCTGTGGTTGGTTGAGACGGATTTTGAATTACTTTGGACTTCATATTGATTTCAGGCTCCCCATGATTGGACTAGCAATTTTTCAAGATGCCCTGAGCTTGATCTTGTCTAGATTCTAATCTTCATGAGTGTACTGTGGAACTGCCTGAAGGCTCCAGGAAAGATCATCACAAGTATCTTAGAAACTCAGTCTAGCACTTGTTATGAGCTCTAATTTGTTTGTCGGTATATTATTGAACTAGTAGAGTTGTCGACTGCTTTTGCCAATGCACTATTGAACTATTTGCAGAAGCAGGGACATACTCCTTATTTGTGAGAGAAGCAACCCTCATAGGCACAGTCGCCATGCTAATAAAATGTAGACGCGAGCTTCAATGAAGTTGAGACGCAATTCTCAGTTTCTGTAAAGATGTGACTCTCAATTGTTGTGTAGACGCGACTTTGAGTCACGACTCTTAGCTGTTGTTGAGACGTGACCTTTGTTGATGTTGAGATGCCACTCTCAATTTCAAAAACAAAAATCACGTTAGATGCTTCCACACGCGGATGCGCATTGGACGCGTGTCTGTCTCAAATCGAGCTCGAGATACGCACCCATATCTCGGCCACTGAAGGGCCTATAAAAGATCCGGGTCTTTCAACAGTCAATTTACTTGACTGTTCTTCTCCTTTGATCAGACCCGTGTTTGAAGATTAAAAGCTCTCAAGTTTTCTTAGAACCCATAAAGCTTCAAGATTTTTCAAAACTTTTCAAAGATTTTCACTATCGAGATGGCGCCAAAACCTAAGCAAATCATTGCTTCATAGAGCGTTACCGCTGCGCCCACCACATGCGTGGTTCTCCTCAGGAAGCCCCCATTTCTGGTGAGTAGAATGGCTTCCGCCATTAAGAACATGAAGAGACACTATTTCTTAACTTTTTCTTGAAGTTTTTGAAATTTCTATTGAAGTTAAACAGTCGACGTGGATCTCGCTGGTCCACGTTTGATTTGTGAATGCAGTTATCGTGTTGATATGCAAAATGCGGGTCTGGTGATCCTGACATTTTTCTGTTTTATCAATGCCATCTCATGTCTGGGAATTGAACGCGAGTCCAGGGTACTCTGCGTCTTAAGACTTCTGAACATGGATCTCATTTATGAGACTCGTGTATGAGTCTCAAGACTTAGAAATTTTTCTAAGTATGAAACCTAGACGCAGGCTTTATGTGAGCCTCATGCTTTAGTTACAGAATGCGAGCCTCATGTGTTAAGCCCTCCGTTTGAACTCCAACACTTGGCATAATTTCATTATCTTTTAAGTTATTAACTATTCACTCGGGAAAAATAATTTGAGATGAGAACACAAGTCGTAAAATTTCCTTGAATCAATGAAAGATTTCAATAATCTCAAACAATTCCGATTACAAGAGAGAGAAGATATTCAAGCTCAAATCTTCTCTTTTTTAATGTTGAGTTCTTGATGTAGCAGTAAAAAGTAAATCTTGTTTTCTATAGACCAGGTGAACGTCAGTGTCTTTTGAGAATCTTCTCTTTACATTATGGACAGAGTAGTACAGCTCCTGTCCAAATAGAATCTCAAAGAGACTTGAGCAAAAACTTGAACTTAGCAAGTTGAAAGAAGAGTTGAACTCTTTAGTATCCTCAGCTGAAGATTCTGATTAAACTTCTCCAATTCTATCTTCCTCCTGTTAATAGCGAACTAAGCTATTTATAGGGGTTTCAGGGGTAAAATTATCTCCTAAAAACCCTACATGATGGGGCATAACTCCCTTCATTACGTGGGCGATAATTGACCTAGTAATGAGGATAGTTATAATCGAGATAGAGGGCTTCTCTGTAGTTGAAACGCGGGCTTCGAGCCTCAAGTTTTGGCATTATAGTGCTGCTGGATGTCGACTTCGAACCTTGCCAGATGCGAGCTTCGAGCTCTATGTCATGGTATTGCAGTGAAGCTGAGACGCAAGCTTTGACCCTTGCGTCTTGGTACTATAGTGACACTGAGGCGCGGGCTTTAAGCTCTGCATCTTGGCCATTGCAGTAACGCTGAGACGCGGGCTTCGAGCTCTGCGTCTTGGCTATTACAGTGATGCTTAGACGCGGGCTTCGACCTTTGCGTCTTGGTACTATGCAAGTGGCTATGATTAGCCTTGCTTCTGAAGTATAGACTCTGTTTTCTGATGACTTGTCCTCAGTGATTTTTAGACAGTCTACAGAAGCCCCTCCAAAGTTTTTAAAACTCCGCGGTTGATTGGGACATGTTTCGAAATACTTTGAATTTTTTTTCTTCTGGCAGCAATGCTCTAAAGTCTGGATTAGCAATCTTCTAAGATATTTTGTGCTTGATCTTGTCTGAATTTTGGTCTTCGTGAGTGTACTGTTAAACTTTTTGAAGCCACCAGAAATGATTATTGTGAGGGTCTGGATGCGCAATCCGAACTTCCCTAGTGCTCTGAGCTGGTTGTTGGTATATTGTTGAATCGGGGAAAATAGTCATCTGCTTTTGCCAGTGTGCTGTTGAAACTGATTGCAGAAGCAAAGACTAAATGTAGGTCTTATAGACGCAAAAGTCATGTTGCTTTAGAAACACGAATCTCATTATGCGGCTCTCATTCATCGGAGAGACGCAAGCATTGAAGCGGAGACGCGGCTCTAACTAGGTTGAAGTGACGCAGACTTCAAAGGTGGAGACACGGACCTCTCTATGCTGGAGAGATGCGGCTCAATAGAACGCGAGGCTCATGTTCTGGATGCACTGCCACATGTCTGGCGGAGCTTGAAGTGACGTCTTTCCCTTAATACACGAGGTTCGCGTTCAAGGCACGATGCCACGTGTCGGGCGGAGTTTGAAGAGACGCCTTTCCCATAATACGCGAAGTTCGTATTCAAGGCGCGATGCCACGCGCCAGGCAAAAATTGGGCTCGAGATATGTACCGCGTGTCTCAGTGAATTACTGTGTCTATAAAAGACATCAGTCTTTCAAGAGTCATCATTAGACCCTTTTTCTTCTCCCCTCAACTTCGCGTCAAGAGCTTTCAGAATTCTTTAAGAAAAGCTCTGAGCTTCTTCTTCTTTTCTTCTTTTACAAAGAATTCTCAATGAAAAGGGCCCTAAAAATAAAACTTGTGGCTTTATCCTTGAGTGTTACTGCTCTAGAGGTCCAAATGGGCGGCTCTTCTACGCAGAAGGCCCCTATTTCGGGTAAAGAACCATTTGACTTGGTTTTCGCCATTAAGGGACTTGAATATTATCTTAACTCTTAAGTCTCTTCTGAACTGAATTGCCAATGCGAGGCTCACGCCCGCATTTGATATTTAGATACGGCTCTAGCACTAATAGGTAGGACGCGGGTTTGACGACCTCTGCGTCTTCGCTTCATCAGCTTGAGTCCGTATCTGCTTTTTGAACGCGGGCTTCATTGAGCCTTGCATTTTGATCCCAATACTTAAAGAATTTTTCTAAGTGGGGCAGTTCAGACGCGGATTTCATGTGAACCTCGCGTCTCTGAGGCTGGATGCGGGCTTCATTGAGTCTCGCGTCTGAGTCCAACACTTAAAGAAATTTTAAGTTGTGGAATTTAAAACGCGGGCTTTATGCGAGCCTCGTGCCTTTGAGTTTAGACGTGAGTTTTGCTAATCTCCGCATATAAACTCAATCCTGCATCTGAGCTTCAGCACTTGGTCATTTTTCTTTTGAATTTCTGACTGTGTGTTGTCCTCTTTACAGTGCGATATTTCTCCAATCCTCTGTCCAAGAAGTGCCATTTTGGACGCATAGGTAGCACTGATCCGAACCTAAACTTCGTTCTCTAGAAGACTGCTCCTATGACTACTGGTAAGTCAAAGGAACGAAAGATTAAGATCAGCAATGCCAGTATGCTGACCTTCGGGAGATCATTTCTGATGGCCGGTTTGAGTCAGATTCCTGTGCTTTACTGAGGAAGCCTGACTTCTTCTTTGACGACTTGATTGAAGAGGATGAGGCTGCCCTTTATGATGGGAACTACAAATGGATCCACTAAATCGGCGAATAGAGGGTTCTTCCTTCCGAACATGGAGAGGATGTATCCTCTGGCCTATCTACAATATATGTCGTGCGTCAGACGATGGATTGGAATTTGGTTAGGCCATTCTCTGGTGTCTCCTTGGGCAAGATAAGTGCCCATGAAGCCTACACCATCGGGCATGAGAGGGGTGTGCTGGGGTTGCAGCCTGCTTGGTCAGGACTGAGTACCCGATGGGAGAGACCCCCCAGGTTGGAGCCACCTTCATCAAACAATTCTTGGACGTGGAGGGTGACTTCCCTTCTAAATTTTGTGCCACTGGCTGGGTCCATTCTACTGATAAGAACTGAAGGTGCTGAATGCTGGGGTTCGCTCTAGCAAAATTTGGAGACCTTTTGCTACAGGCTGGGTTGTACGGACCCGTCAGGGCTGTTCAATACGACATCCCGCAGAGCACCCAATATTTTTACGCTATCCTGGAGCGTTATAATCCAGAGACTTGTACATTCTTTATTCATGTCGGGGAAATAGGGCTCGCCCTTCATGAGATGTATGAAGTCTCGGGGCTGATGATTGGAGACATCCCTTATGAGAAGTACGTCCTATCAACCGAGGAGCTGCATCTGCTGAAGAAGAGCGATCCACTAGCGTACGAGACGTATTCGGAAGTGCTATGCCACTTTCACATTTATGGGCAGGTGACCGGATGGAGGAGTGGGGGAATCAAGCAGATGTCATGGGTAACTTATCTGTTCCCTGGGGTGAACAAGGCTACCCTGATGTCCCGGCTAGATCCCAGCACTGATGAGGAAATTTTGAAAGAATCAATGCCTCCATCAGTTCCTACACTACCGAGTCCAATGAGACACCTTCAAACCAGACACGGTCTTTGAGAGCTTCCATCATCAAGCCAGAATTTCGATGTCTGACCGGGCTCTGTTGGCGGGTTTCCTCATACTATAGCTAAAGCGATGTATTGTGTCAACGCTAATGCATAAGGTGATTGTTACTGACGTGGTGTATCCGACAGTCCTACTTGCCCATAGGAAGTCTATCGCCCTCCTTCCAACGATGGTGGCTGGGATCCAGAGCGGGCTGCGCGTGTTAGCGAAGAGCTTCTGTGTAATGCCCCGATTCCACGGGATACAGAAACGTTACTGCGACGTATATACGCAGGTCAGAAATACCCTCATGTATATACGCTAAGTATCAGTACAGGCAAGAATCAGTATGGAAGCATAGTGGTAATATAGATTCCAGCAATAATAGCATAAGTACACAGTTATCACAAGGCATGATATAATGTCACAAGAATATATGATCACTAAGAAGCACAAAAGTAGGATGTACAATATGAAATATGGGAAAGTACTCACGAGTACCAAGATGAGAATCTCGCGAGCCGATCAAGGGGAGGCTAGAAGAAGGAGGGTCCGGATAGATAACTGCTAATCCACGCTTCTGTTGCGGCATTCTGATCAGCTACAATAAAGCCACCATGGTCCGAGCTCTAAGATCTGGACATGAGAATCCAGGGTTGTCAGATGCAACCCCGCGAGTACATATGATAAAGCCTAGTGGCGGTGCATATCAGGCACACGTGTACATGATCAGGTGATGTGGTTCAGGCATGCAGGTATAGGCAAAGACAAGTAATATAAAAGAAATTACAGTAACGATAGTAAATTCGAAATGAAGTGAATACATGTATATCAATAAATATGAATCGAAAAACACGCATAGAAAACGGCATGGAGGGCATGGGTACACATAAACATGCGATAATACATTAAACATGCGATAATACAAGTATGAACAAAACTAATTCTACAAACTCAGATTATGGATTCACAAGATTAATACGTCAAGGGGATAATCCAAACAAGAAAACCTTATCTATATATCACATATCACATGTCCCCATCGTCTGCGTTCGATGAACTTGAGTTGCCCTCAGATTAATAGAACTAGAGTGTGTGTTTAGTATTGGCCTAGAGGCCTTCCACTCTAGTTTTGATGATGATTAACTCATGTAGTTATAGTTTACTAATATTATTATGGTGTTTAGTTTCAGATACTTAACCAAGATATTAGTAGGTGATTAGCTTCGATAAGGTGTTTTGGAGCTTTCACATGGTGATTCAAGAGCCCGAGCGTCAAGTTCATACCTAGCACTCGTTGGAGTCAAGCTCGGTGGATCACGTTTGGATCGATTCGACTTGGAGACGACGCTCTACAAGAAGACTTCGGTACATTGTTTAGTTTATGCTCAAGTTCACAACACACACACTTGTTTAAGTTTCATGTTCACAACACACACACTTGTTTAAGTTTCATGTTTTAGTTTTCGGTCTTCAGTTTAACCGATCTTGGTTTTCATGAATAGATAGAATCAAAACAAGTTTACATGGTTTAATGTATATTAGATTTGTTCTATATACATTTATGCTTCAACTATTTAAACAAACTTAGTTTGATAGTCTATTTCATGAGTTTGGAGTTTTGATATTTTAACAAAACGTATTTTTGGTTTTTAAGTCAAAAACATTGATATATATCTTTATATGTATATTGGATTATATCCATATACTACATGCTTAAAAGTTGTTTCAATATCATGTTTTTACATTTGGATGAGTTTTGGACAAAACGATTTTCCATTTCAAAAATCCTAGTTTTGGAAAATACGGATTTTGGTTTTCGGTAAAATTTCAAGGACACAAAAATGGTTAAAATAGTTTGAAATATGTGTTGAATTTTTTTCACACATGTTTGTATTTCAAAGAGAATATAAGAACTTATTTTTGTGGATATTTAGAGATTTTATGGAATTTATTTGATAATTAAAAACCCAAGTTTTAAATCCTGAAATGTCCTGTTCTGGCTTCTGCCGGTCGACTAGACGGTCGACCGAGTTAGGAGTCGGTCGACCAAGTAGGTCGACCGACGTGCACAGAACGTGCACGCCAGGTTTTGGAGGGCCGGTCGACCGACCTGGTCGACCGCCAGAGAGCTTCTGCTCTCTGGAAAACCCCGGTCGACCAGGTTCGTCGACCGACAGAGAGCTCTGCTCTCTGTTCCAGGCCAGGTCGACCGGACCGATCGACCGCTGCCCCCAACGATAAAAAATATGACCGTTGGCGGTCGACCGGAACGGTCGAACGATAGCCGTCTGGGCTGTTGATTGGCCCCAACGGCTAGTTTTTTCTAGCCTATATATTGAGGGTTCTATGGACTGTTTTAAGCAAGTTTTTAAGAGAAATTTTGTTGATCTTTTCAAGTATTTTAAGAGCAAGTTTTAAAGAGTTTTAGAGCTTCAAAGATTTGATCTTCATTTACTTTTAAAGTGTTTTTATTTTCAAAGAAAATAGTCTTTTGGGAATTTGTTTTTGGTCTAAAAACTCTATATCTATTTGGAGATTTTCCTAAGTGATTTTCTTTGTTCAAAATACTTTGTTTTCTCACACTTGAGCTTATCATTCTATCCTCTCTATAGGATCTTTGTTTTGTGGGAAAAGAATTGGTTTGTGGTCTTTTGATCACCAAGTTGTAAACCCTCCTACTTTGTGTTATCCTCTTGTGTAGAGGTTGATTTTGGAGTGGTGGCTTTGTGCCCTATCCCTCTAATTAGAGGTTGATTGGTGTTTGGCTTTGTGCTTATCCCTCAAGTGTTAGGTGATTGATTTGTGGTGGCTTTGTGCCTCGCCTCTAGTGAGAGGTTTGTATTCGGTTGGGAGAGGAGTTGTGTACTCCCGGTTGTATTGCCCCAAATCCTCAGTGGAGGTTTCCTGTGTGGGAGTCCTGTATGGACAAGTTAGTGTAAATCCTTCTGTGTGAAGGCGGGGACGTAGAGCTGGGTGCTCGAACCTCGAAACAAATCTTGGTGTTTGCGTTTGATCCATTGACTCTAACTCTCTCTCTTTTATATTGTGCCTTGCATCATTTCATATTGCTCATTCATATATTATATGCTTGGCTTGTTTGTGTGTGCCTAACTTGTGTTTAACCACGAGAGCTTCATATAGCATCTCAACTCTTATTCAGAGGAATCAAGAGGAGTTAGTCCAAAGCTCTTCACCGGGAATTCGGCTACACTTGTTGGTTACATTAAGTGTGTTGCCTATTTAGTTTTTAATTTGTGCATTTTGTTCATTAGATTAGCCGTACACCTATTCACCCCCCTCTAGGTGTACTTACAATTGGTATCAGAGCCTACGCTCCTGATATTAGGTTTAACCACCTAGGAGTGTGATCTTGGTTTTGCTAATCTATCATTTGCATTTGTACACGTATATTGTTTACACACACTCATGGATTGCTTGACACCTCCCATGTTTAATGTTTTCAACATTGACATGTGGAAATATAGGATGAGTATGTACCTAAAAACTCTAGGCTTGCATGTTTTCCTTGCCTCTACCAAGAAATCTTATCTTGGTAATAGCAAGCATATAGAGGCTAATGCACAAGCCCTTGAGGCACTTAGAAGCACGCTAAACAAAGAATATCTTATGTTGGTTTCTAACTGTGATTCCGCCTTTGCAGTGTTGAATACGTTGACCTCCTCCGAGCCTCAATTTCCAATCCAAATGGAGAAGGAATCTAGTGAGGATGAATCCGAACAACGATGCTACATGGTCCAAGGGAATGACTCCCTTGAGGTACTTTCGGACACTCAACTAGATAGTGCTAGCTCTTCATTTCATGCTCTTGATAGTATGGATGCCGATGTATTAAATGAAGAATTATCTATTGTTTGTGAGAACCTCCTTGAAAATATAAAGTTTTGAAAAAGAAAACTTGTAAGTTAACAAAAGAAAATAAGGATTTGTTTTCAAAACTTGAATTGGCTTTACAAGAGAAGGTTGAGATTTCAAATGAGTGTGACTATTTGAAAACCCAACTTGAACTTGTTTTAAATGAAAACAAGATTTTGAAAAATAAAAATGATTGCAATGAAGTTTTGAAGAAAAATGAGTCTTTAACTTCAAAACTTGATTTTATTATAAAAGAGAATGATTCCTTGAAAATAAAAATTGCTTCTATTTCAAAGGAATTGGAAATTATTTTAAATAAAAATGTTTCTTTGAAAAATGATTTAGACTCTCATGTTTGCCATGCTAGTGTAGCTTCACATTCTAGCTCACCTATTGCATGCACCTCTTCTTCTAGGATTGATAATGATATATGTTTGTTAAAGAAGAGTGTGGATTGTTTGGGCTCCACTTTGAGCCATTGTGCTTTGAACGACTCACGGTTGGAATCAATGTTTCGAAAGAAACAAGTTTCTCTTATGCATGCACACAAACCACGGCATACACATGCTCCTCATGTACATACTCATAACACTTTGTATGCTCATGTGTACACTTGTATACATTGTGGACGAAAGGGCCACCTTGCTAAATTTTGTTTTGATAAGATACATGATGTAAATTTAGCAAATAAATTTATTTGGATTAGGAAAGGAGCTAACCCCCATGGACCCAAAAGAGTGGGTACCAAAGACCACCCCTATGCTATTTGATGTAGGTGTGGGCTCTCGCATGACGTGAGAGCGATGGTCCTTGAGGTGAATGCGTTCTGAGCTTAAAGAGGACTATTTGGATGCATCACTTTCAAGGGGAGTTTGGTGGGAGGACCACCTCGGTTTGGAGATATAGAGAAGTGCCCCTTTTCGGTTTTGGTAACAATCTCTTACTCCTCATTTATTGTTTACATGCTTTTCATATCATTCATTTATAGCATGTTTTGATGTTTCATGATTAGTATGTTATATGCCATGATATTTAGATTAGTGATATACATGATTAGTTATTTAAGACACCCATGTTTAATATGGATTTGTACCTTTGTGTTCTCACATTTGTTTTAACTAATGTGTATGTCTGATTGGTCACTAATATTGCACATTTATTATCATATTCTCCTACTTATTATAGAATAAACTCTGCATTTTCCTAATTAAATGTTTAATTTATTTGCAGGCCCATTCCTAAAGGAGAGTGAAGAGAAATGAGCCCAAAAGCCCATCAAATTCTGAATTAAATCAGAATTAATTCGAACTCAGTAAATCAGGGCAGATCAGGTCAGTTCAAATCGGTCGAAAACCAGTTAGAACAAATCCCTACAAATCGATCGGTTGAAGCCAAGGATCAAAGGCCATTTCGTCAAAATCCCGGACATAAACGGCAAATCCAGATAAAGATAAATACAAATCAAGAAACGGGGAGCACCACCAACAGGGTGTGGCCACCTGGCCACACCCTGGCCGCGGAAACGCGGCCAAAGCCGCGTTTCCATGGCTTTTTTGGTGAGTTAGGGGTAGCGTTTGCTCCCCCTATCTTCATACTCTCCTATGGGTTTGGTTTTGCCTATAAATACTGGGATTTTCAGAGCCTCCAGAGGACGACCATGTAGAGATAGAAATTAGTCCAGTTTTTCATTCTTTGTAGTGTAGGTTTTTGTTTTTCTTTTCAGGTAATTTTTAGTTTTAATTTATGTAAATCAGAGGAGATCAGAGTTTCATAGGAGAACGAGAACAAAGCTTGTGCTGAGAGTGACACCGGTGTAAGATTTCCTTCTTTTCTCTTATTGTTATGAAATCGAATCTGTAATTTCCTTTTGTATGTACTTTGTTTTTGTGTTCTTCTTCTTCTTCTCTACTTTTCTTCTTTTGGAACAATTACTCTCCAAGTGAATCTAAAAGCATCGAAAGAGCCTTGCCTTTGCGAGTGCCACCGATAGCTCATGACGATGGATTTTGAGTTTCATTCTATATCACTTCATACTTGCAACGTCTTGATGATATAATGTGGAGGAAATGAGAATCAACTCTTATGGGCTATACGTTGATCGCCTCACTTCAAGGTAACATCATTGCAAGAGATTCAAGGTAGGTATTTGGCCAAAAGAAGTAAGTAATTTATTTTAGTTTCTTTTCTTTTCTTTTATTCTTTAGTTTAGAACACCCACTTCTTTCCATTTTCAATTTCTTTGTAAATAATCATTTTCTATTTTTTCTACCTTCTCATTCTACCACTTTCTTCCTCACTTAACTTTAACCTAATTTTTCTCTTTTTCTTTTAAAGAACTAAAGAAGAACTTTAACCAAACTTTGTATCTTAAAAGAAGACTTACTCAAAAGCTTCCATCGCTAGTCCCTTCTTGTGGATCACGACCCGCATAGCCACTTGCTATTATGGTAGAATTGAGCACTGCACTCTTTATTCTAAAGTTCTGAACTACTGTATTTTTGTGTAGGTTCAAGCTCAATCAAATTTTGGCGCCGTTGCCGGGGAGGGACGGTAAATAATTCTCTTTAAAGTTTATATTTTTAGTTAACTTTCTTCTTTGCTTTTTGTACAGATTCAACAACAAGAAATTCTTGCTGCAGTGGACACATAAGTGGCCTTGGACTCTCTCAAGAAAGCAGAGCCAAGAAGCCCTCAGATTTGCTACATTCCTGTGGCAAACTGAGTGAACTACTAACCCGTATTTTCTGCAGGTTGGCTAAATTGCGCAATTTAAATATCTGTAGTATTTATTTCCTTGTTTGATTCATTGTATTTACTTTCTAACCTCAACAGTAAAATGATGATTGTAAATGCTAAAATGATTTAGACTTTACATTTAGGCACGTGTCTATTTCATTACATTTTCTATTTACTGTTGAAGAGTGCTAGAGCAAAGGTAAGTGTGCATAGCATCTAGTATAAGAACACTTTTGAATTGTTTACATTGCTTAAATGTTACTTTTCTTGTACACTGCACTAAATTGATCTAAGGGCTTGTCCTATAAACAAGATAAGGTGGGGAAGTCATTACCCTCCCTTAGCCCACAAACAATCTCCTCACTCACTAACCCAAGCCTAACTAAAAATGAGTAGACGTTGGCCCTAGGGACATCTCGGACTCAATTAGGAGATTATCCTAAGGGGGAAAGGTGTTGAAATTTGACTCCTGCCAAATCAGTGTCTAGGAAGGGGATTAAGGGCCGAAAGCTCGAAGGTTGGTGGTTACTTAATTAAGGAACGTCTTTGACGGATAACCTCCCACCAATCTTACCCTAACCTGGCTGATTAGCTTGTGGTCAAAGTCTGCATTATACCTCCTATGGACAGTCTAACCAGTTAGGAGTCGTCTAAGTCAAAGGTCTACCCTAACTTAGGTTAGAATTTTTTTTCTTTTTTTTGTTTGCTTATTTGTTTGTTTGTTTTTTTTCCTTTGTTTATGTTTTATTGTGTGATATGGCTTATAATAACAATTTTTTCAATTTTAATAGTAATCCATATTACACACCAACCTCTTTTTCAGATATTACCAACCCGGCATATCATAACTTTAACCAACCTAGTGTGCCGGATTGGTCTTATCCGAATCAATATAACCCATGCCCCCAATCTTATAACTATAATTTCCAGAATAATTTCAACTCTTCACAGAGTCAGTGGGGATTCACCTCCCCCGAGTCTAATTTTCAACCAACTTGCCCTCCTTATCCACCTTGTCCACAATATTTTCAAGATTCATACTCAGTTCCACCAGTCCAAAATAGAAAACCATCAATTTTGGAAATGAGTATGCGTGAGTCCAAACAACAATCACAAAATCTGACGGACTCACAATTTCACCACCAATTCCAAAATAACACTTCATCTTTTCAATCACAACAATATGATGAACCAATCAACTATGAAAAGATGCTTGAAGCCATGACTCAGGCTCAAAACTCTTGTAATTGTGACATAGATATGATGGTCCAAACTCTACGTTCTCACCATTTGACCAGTTCTGATGTCGCTAACCATTCTGTTAGAGCCGAGAGTCATGTTGTTTTAGAAATCAAGGTTCCATTTCAGAACAATCATTTGAACTTGCCCAAACTGTAATATCCCTAATCTAAACTACTGTATTTTTATTTTCTTCAAGTATTTATTTTGAATTACTGATTATTTTTATTTAATCAAGTTAATTTATTATTTTTCTTGAGAATATTATTATTAAATATGCAAATTATTTTTGAGATAGTAAATGACAATTTGGCTCTATGTATTTATTGCCATTATTTCCTATAAATATTTTAGTTACTTATTACTATTATTTTTATATTTACCATTATTATTATTATTTTGTATTTATATTTTTAGTAGATGCATTATCTCCTTTCCTTGTATCCTTGATCCTACCCATTACCGGTTTCTATTTTCTAAATCCAAACCCATTTGGATCAAACCCACTACCCGTTACTCTATTTGGATCTAACTCAAACCCAATCCAACCCGAAACCCATTAACTAACCCATCCTATATATAATCTCATCATCCCTAATTAACCCTAATCCTAATTAATCTCTCCCTCTTCAACAAATCCAGCCACACCCCAACGCAGCCGCCCTCTTGCTGCGTCCCTCCTCCACGGGCACGCACAGCACATCCCACAGCCGGCCTCCTCCATCTATCTCTAGCCACGACAGCAACCTAACCGAGCTTGGCTACCTTACACAGATCTAGGCCACGCGGAGCTTCTCTCCTTGCTGAGAAAGCATCAGGTGGCGCGCATGCCATGGCCGCAAGCTTCCCATTTGCCAGGTCCCCATGCCTGAGCCCCTCCCCTCTCTTCATATAATTTTTATACAGGGTGCTCAAATTTTGTGTGTCCTGCTAGCATGCTTATGTGGTGATTTTGGATTGGTTGGTATAAAAACATGTAGGCCTGTGCTATAATCTAAATAATGTGTGTTTTATTTTCATGTGCGGCAAAATCCTACTCCGAACCATTTTCGGGCTCTCTGCGGGATGCCATGGATCACCGTCGGCGAGCGCGAACGCACCCCACGCCCTTCGCGGCGAGTTGCTCTATCCAACGACACCCTCCGCGGCCCCGTACGCCTCCGTCGGAGTCTCCATCGGTACGCCGCAAGATGCCCCGAGGTTAGCTTTATATTCTTGTATAATGGCATTTGTGTAATTATTGGAAAGTTATATAAATGTGTGTGTTTGTATATGTGTGCGTGAGTGTCTTTGCAAGTTTGGATGCATGCATGTGTATGCATGATGTATATGAATGCATGTATGTTAATTAATTAATGTATAGGTATTTATGATTAATAATAGGTATTTATTAAATTGGATATGTATGCATTAAATTAATGTGTATAAGTATATGGGTATATGTGTAATTATGCATTAGTATATATGTAAATATATAATATGTAGGCATGTTTATAAATATGTATGTATGTGTATACTTGTATATGTATGTGTACGTGGGTGTACAAGTATGTGTCGGTGTGCTCAGGAGTGTGTCTAGCATGCATTTATATTTATTTATGTGTTCGGTTGCATGCCACAGCATTTCGGACCCATTTGGTGAGATCCGGATCAGTTGCAGTAGACTCGGACCCGATCCAGATTCGTGCCGTTGTGGATCTGATACACAGGCAATTCGAAGACCGTTTAATGGGATGATCCGTAGATCAGTGCCAGTTCGTGCAGTGAAGACCAGACGGCGATTCAGTTCCGAAACCGCATCATTTCATGTGAGTGTTCATTCTTATGTATTTATCGTTGTTGGAATGCTTTACTTGTTGCCTTTATCATTTTATGTAACTTTTTGTTATATTTTATCAGTTTGATGACTTATACCAGTTCATGAGACATATATGATTGTCCACTTTATTCATGTAGATGATATCTACTTGTATTAGCTTCCTGTGTTGGTAGTTTAGCGTTGTTGGCTTAGGACTAGTTTGATATACCTTTAGACTGTGACTTGACTCGGTCTCTTGATTGGATAAATTAACTACAGAGTGGAGCATCAGATATATGTATGGATCTTGTATTGGACATTGAGATATCAGAGTTATATCATTTCATGAATAGATGATTACTATTTCGGACTGAAACTAAATGTGGAGGAACTTGGACTATACACTAGACTGATCTTATGTTGGATTGGTTCGTGATTGTAGTTTACAATCTATATTTTACCTGAACAATTATCAAACTTGATATTCCTTACTTGGTGATAAATCAGTTAAGAATTTATTCGGGTATTTGAGGACATATCAGATATGATCTTACTTTACTAAAAGATTATGATGATTGGATCAGTACATGGACTTATTCAGAGTTGGACTGTGATTTGGACTGAACTTGAGTTATAGATGACATTGGATTTACGTTCTTTATAATAGCCTGATCTGCATTAAAATGAGATTGATATTTTTCATGTAGAGTACTTTCCAGACTTGTTATTCCTTTATGTGGTAATAACTTAGGTGATGATTCATTTGGATATTGATGATGGACTGGTTATGATGTTAGAGATTGGATTACTTGATGTTTGGATCAGAATATGGACTTAGTTGGAGTTTAAGTCGAACTGGAATTTATGTTATTTACATTGGATATTGATCAGTATTCATATGTGATTGATTTTGTTGGATTGTGACTAGAAGTGTGGATATCTTACCCTTTGACTTTGATATGTGATATCATATTGGTTTTGGATTATTAGATGCAAGAGTTCCCGGATGTATCAACTGATTATATCGATTGAGTAAGGATGAGCTGTTGGTATTGACTTATAAGTGGTCTATTCTAGATTGCAGTTATTTGAGGATGTTTCTTATTTAGTTATGATTGTAGTGTATGTTGATTTGTTGATCTCGAGGACATACCATGTCTTTCATGTATAGTTATTGATTACATCAGTTAATAGAGATTGAGCTACTATGAGGGTGATCTACTCGATGTTGGTGATCTTGTACTTCAGAGTTATCATATAACAGTTATTACTTTATTAGTTGGTGAGATCATTTATTGACGACTTTGAGGATATGTGTTGATTCCATAACTTGCCTAGATTATTCTATTCTTGACAGAAGGTTGTTACTCACCGTAGATATCTTGTTTACCTGTGAAACCTGACTGATTATACTTAATATCTACCTGACAACTATCATGTTCATGTTACTGAAATTTGCTGGGAAAATATTATTACACGGTAACAGCACCCGCATGTTCACTTGTTATATATTCCTGTTATACCGGTATCATGTTCCTTGATATTTTATACTCCTGTTATACCAGTACCCTGACTTTCACATGTTGATATTGTTACCGTGACTACCACTGAGTCATCCCAGTGATTTTAGTAACATGTATATTAAATAATATTGATGAACTAAAACATGATAACAAACAACTTACACTGGGATTGGGGAGATTGATGGAGGAGACATCGTCCGTATTTTGGGTAGACTTAGGATTTAGGTTGCGCAGCCGAAAGAGGGTTCCATTGCAGGGTTCCCGTGGGGTGACTGGCATCCCGTTATGTTTCCTGTTATACATGTTCCTGACTACCTTGCGGTAGGTCCTGGTTCAGCGCCAGGAGTCTGGGCCGTGGTCCCGGGTATGCACGGGACCCACCTAAAACATGGACAATGTCTCCAACCGATCAGTTTCAATAACTGAGGACATCGATTGGCATGTGTGGTAGGCGTAGTATGGGATGCGTCTATTATGTGTGACAATTGGTGTTCGCTGACATAATTAATAATAAACTGTTGATGTATTGTGACTAACTGTAATCACCTGGTTGAATATCTATATATCATTATGATAGACCCATGATGGTAACCAGGACCAGACTTATGACCAGACTTGGATACCAACCTAGTGACATGTGATAGGTTACACATCTAGACATCGGTTGTTTGCTACAGTTGCTTTACTTATCTTGTACATGTACTCTTATTCTTGCTATCTTTATTCGTGTTGCTTTCATGTATATTATTGTTCAGTTATTCATCTTGTTATTTAGTCTCTTATATTTGCAGTTGTTCTTATTATTATTTATGCACATTAATTCTTCTGCACGAGCTCTTTCCCCTTTACACACACACTCACCATGGTCACGTTCTGACGACCCTGGATTTGCACGTCCAGATATTGGACAATTGTTCTAATGTGCAGGTGTTCGACGAGACTGTACGTCTTGCGAGGAACTGGACGCTCATTCTTCCGTTTCTGGTATCCTCATCTTTTTATATTTCTGCCATCTTTGATTCTACCTTTATCGCTTTCAGCTGCCATCTTCTTGTCATTATTCATCTGCTATTATTGTGTAGTCTTAAATGTATTATTGCAGTGACCTATGATTATGTCCTGATTTATAGCTTGTTCAGGCTAATTTAGGCTTAGCGTTTATACGTGGGGTATTTTCCTCGCGTATATACGTCGCCGACCTTCGTCGCGACTCCGCTCCCACGTATTTTGGGAAGCGGGGCGTGACACAAACTCCAAATTTTGAAAATGATATTGACAGTTTGGCAAGTTATCCCTTTCCTGAAATTGAACTTGAAAATGAATATGATCATGAACCTCAACTTAGTGATTCAATTCTACTTCCTGATTCAATAATAACTCCGGTGTCTTCACCTGATTTCAATCTTTTTCCCGAGTCAACATTGGATCCTGTGCCAATTCATCATGAAATTGAATCACTCATCTTTGATGATCATATTGAACTTGACCAATTTTACACTTTTGAAAGTCCTATTGACAATTTGGCAAGTTCTCATTTTTATGATATTGAACTCAATGAGAAATGTGACCTAGATTCTCAAATCTGTGATCCAGTTTAAATTTTCGAATCAATATTGACTCCTGTTTTGTTACCCGACTTGAGTAATATTTTAGAGTCAGTTTTGATTCCCACACCTATCATTCTTGAACTTGAATCACTAATATTAAGTCACATTCCATTGTTGGAAAATGAATGTGGATTTGAATTTCAACTTCTTGATTTGGACCCACTTCCTGAACCAATCTCGACTCCTGAGCCTTTACTTGACTTAAGTCACTTTCCTGAGTCGGTATTAGGTCCCGTACTTCCTGAGTCCAAGTCAATCATTCTATCTTTTCACACTCCATTTTGGGACAAGGCGGTTGACAAATTTGAATCCGAAATTAATTATGAAATTTGGAAATTAGATGGGGTTAAATTTTTAATAAAAATCCTTTATGGATACATCATTTTAATGGGTTATATTAGAGAGATTTCTGGTGGGTTCCTCCGAACTCCACGAAAAGTCGATTGGGCCGCATTTCGTGGACCAATCAGACCACTACCGGAACCACCACCTTAAGATAACATTTTCCTTCCCTTTCTTCTTTTTCATACATCTATGTATTAATTCATACATTAAGGACAATGCATGAGATAAGTGTGGGGGAGGGTTCTAACATAACTTTTAAAAAAAAAATTAACATTTTTTCTTTACATTAAAAAAAAACTTTTTGAAAATAGAAACAATATTTTGACATATTTTTTGTAAGAAATTGAGTCAATTTTAAGGAATAGGAAAATCAAAATTAGGATTTCTTAAAGTTGGTCAAAATAAGATTATTTGTTTAATTTTTAGGGTTAGGAAGATAATTTGTTAAAGTAATTTAATCTTGATCTTTACCTTAATGAAATATGCACGCTTCATACACTTACACACTTAGGGTTCAAAAACAAAGATTCTTATGCCTTATATATAAATATATATATATATATATATATATATATGTATATGTATATATATATATGTATATATATATATGTATATGTATATATATATATGTATATGTATATATATATATGTATATGTATATATGTATATGTATATATATATATATATATATGTATATATATATATATGTATATATATATATATATATATATATATATATATATATATATATATATATATATGAAAGATGAACAAATCTAATTATTGATTAGCTAGGTGCTTTGGCCTAAGCAAGCCTTAGTATTTATGCGAAAGATGATTAGATAAGTTTGAGAAAAAAATATATCCTCTGATTAAGCTGGGTATTTGTGCCTAATAAAGCATAAGTATTCACGCCTAAAAGGGGTTCAAATAATAAAATCCTTAGTTTTGTGGCCTTGTTTGCTCGAGTCCTTGAGGTGTTTTCTCACCCGGTGCCCTAAGACCCTTTGGTTTGGGAGTCATCGATTAAAGGCTCGTTACATGGGCAGATTAGAAAGCCTAATAGAACTAAGGAATAATACCACAAATATATATATATATATATATATATATATATATATATATATATATATATATATATATATATATATATATATATATATAAGGCATAAGAGTTAGAGTTAATGAACCCTTAGTCAGAATTTTCACGGTCACAAGGTGCATATGACTTAGGGTAAAGTAATAGACTAAATGAGAAGTACAATTTGACTCCTTACTTTGATTGATAACAAATTTTTGAATAGAGACTAAGTTTAGGAATGAAAAATTCGGTTTTCCTATAACTTATAGATTGCTTAAATCTTACAATTATATTTCAAATATTTTTCTCTTTCAAAATGCTTTTCGAAAATACTAACTCTTTTGTTTCTCTTTCTTTATGGATTTTGTGGGTGTAATCCACTGAAAACCCTCACGAGATAAAACTCGTCCTCTAGGGAAAACCTAGAGGTTTAACGGCTTGTTGCACATGCTTAGTGCAATCGAGTGACCGGCGAAAGTGGTCTAATAATCCTTAGTATAGTTTAGTTGATTTGTTCGAGGACGAGTAAAAGATAGGTATGGGGGTGTGATTGGTCACTAATATTGCATATTTATTATCATATTCTCCTACTTATTATAGAATAAACTCTGCATTTTCCTAATTAAATGTTTAATTTATTTGCAGGCTCATTCCTAAAGGAGAGTGAAGAGAAATGAGCCCAAAAGCCCATCAAATTCTGAATTAAATCAGAATTAATTCAAACTCAGTAAATCAGGGCAGATCTGGTCGGTTCAGATCGATTGAAAACTAGTTAGAACAAATCCCTACAAATCGATCAGTTGAAGCCAAGGTTCAAAGGCCATTTCGTCAAAATCCCGGACATAAACGGCAAATCCAGATAAAGATAAATACAAATCAAGAAACCGGGGAGCACCACCAATAGGGTGTGGCCACCTGGCCACACCCTGGCCGCAGAAACGCGGCCAAAGCTGCTTTTCCGCGGCTTTGTTGGTGAGTTAGGGGGAGCGTTTGCTCCCCCTATCTTCATACGCTCCTATAGGTTGGGTTTTGCCTATAAATACTGGGATTTTCAGAGCCTCCAGAGGACGACCATGCAGAGATAGGAATTAGTCCAGTTTTTCATTCTTTGTAGTGTAGGTTTTTATTTTTCTTTTCATGTAATTTTTAGTTTTAATTTATGTAAATCAGAGGAGATCAGAGTTTCATAGGAGAATGAGAACGAAGCTTGTGCTGAGAGTGACACCGGTGTAAGATTTCCTTCTTTTCTCTTATTGTTATGAAATCGAATCTGTAGTTTCCTTTTGTATGTACTTTGTTTTTGTGTTCTTCTTCTTCTTCTCTACTTTTCTTCTTTTGAAACAATTACTCTCCAAGTGAGTCTAAAAGCATCGAAAGAGCCTTGCATTGCGAGTGCCACCGATAGCTCATGACGATGGATTTTGAGTTTCATTCTGTATCACTTCATACTTGCAACGTCTTGATGATATAATGTGGAGGAAACGGGAATCAACTGTTATGGCCTATACGTTGATCGCCTCACTTCAAGACAACATCATTGCAAGAGATTCAAGATAGGTATTTGGCCAAAAGAAGTAAGTAATTTATTTTAGTTTTTTTCTTTTCTTTTATTCTTTAGTTTAGAACACCAACAACACCTACTTCTTTCCATTTTCAATTTCTTTGTAAATAATCATTTTCTATTTTTTTCACCTTCTCATTCTACCACTTTCTTCCTCACTTAACTTTAATTTAATTTTTCTCTTTTTCTTTTAAAGAACTAAAGAAGAACTTTAACCAAACTTTGTATCTTAAAAGAAGACTTACTCAAAAGCTTCCATCGCTAGTCCCTTCTTGTGGATGACGACCCGCATAGTCACTTGCTATTGCGGTAGAATTGAGCACTTGCACTCTTTATTCTAAAGTTCTGAAATACTGTATTTTTGTGCAGGTTCAAGCTCAATCAATGTCCTAGATCTATGCATGTGCATGTACATAATGATCATATGTATGTTTATGAGTTTTGTTTTAATTTTTATGCTTCATATTTTGATTACATGTTTAGATGTTAGTTTTCATCAAAACTTGGATATATACTTGTACAACTAGTGAGCTACAAATAGACTATTATATGTCTGTGCTTGAATGCTCATTTGTACTTAGTTGATGTACTAGTATAGTCTAGTTTTGATGATTCATACATTTTGACTTGTATTCCCATTTTATACATGTTTTTTATGTTATGTTTAACTTCTTGTATATGTCTATTTTGTCCAAATTAATAGCTATACATATACATCCTTGAGTCACTTGCCTTCATGCATATACTTTTGTGGACTCGTTTATATTTGGATATGTATGTATACTTTAGTTTGTACATGACATACTTATACCTTAAAGGATTCTAGTTTTGATGATTTTCTTGTGTTTCATGTTTTACGAAATTTCATATTGAGCTCATTGCCTATTTTCATGACTTGTCTTTCACAAACCTTGTACACTCACATTATTTGATATTTTTTCATGATTTTGTTTTCATGAGTATTATATATTGTGCTATATAGATTTTGAATGACATTGGTTTAGTGATTTTCATGTTTTATAGAATATATATTTTTGTTTTATTCCTTACTTGAAGGATTTCGTACTAGTTTACAAATTTTTCATATAACTAGTTCGTATTCTTCGTTTTGGTAGAGTTTTCAAACATACTATATTTTCAAACTTATTTTTGAAAACCCCGACCCATTTAAGGGCGGTTGGTTGGGCGACTATGCCTTGTATGCTTATTATTGAAAATCTTTTTAAACATGTGCTTGAAATGGGTGGTAGGAAATATGAGTTATACACTTGATCTTATTATATTTTCAATTGGTATCATTGGATCTTTTCAATTGGTATCACTATTGACATTTTTTTGTATACTCATATATATTTCTATATATGTATGCTTACACTTCAAATAGTATCAATTTCGATTGGTATTCAATTTTTCATACATGCTTTATTTGTACTTACTATATCTCTATATCTTTGAGCACAAATTTTGGTTATGCTAAGCTTGATTTCTTAAATGGTTATTATATTTCAATTGATTAATTTTCAATTGGTATCTTATACAAGCTTATGTATCATTTTATTTGGTATTTCATAAAAGGGGAGAAAATTCGTATTTCACTTTTTAATTGGTTTTGTTTACCTTTAGTATTTTACTCCCACACTTTACGTGGAAAAATGATTGAAAAATGATATTGATTATTTTTGATATCATATGCTCCTAATGAAAAAATACTTTCTATTGGTACTAATCTTTACTATTAATATCAAGATTACATATATGTTTACATCATTCTATTGATATCAAAATTTTTGATTAATTTCTTCAACATGTTTTAATTTCTTACAATTGGTAAATTATAGTCATGTTTATTTAAATTAAAAACATTTGTTTTATGTACTTTCAATTGGTATATTTTATTTATTTTCAATTGATATCATGATGCACTAAATTGATATATTTTTTCAGTTGGTATTATAATATTTTGATTTGATTTCACCCCTAATTGAGATTTTTTTGTTTAAGACAAAAAGGGGGAGAACATTATTTTATTGTTTTCTTTGACTCCTTTGTTGATAATTGATAAAAAGGGAGAGAAGTATTTGAGTTTATATGCATGTTTTTTTTATTTTTATACCAAAGTTTGTTTCATATTGGTATTAAGAAAGTTTGTTTGATGTTTTGATGTTTTGTTGATAATGGTATCAAGAGAACATATTTGTTGTTTTGTTTTATTGGTATCAAGTACTTTTGTTAAAATTTTATTGTTAGTATCAAGAGCTTTTATTGATTATCTTTCAATTGGTATCAAGAGTTTTTATTGATTGGTATCAAAAGCTTTTATTGCTTTTATTGATAAAATTTTTCAAATTGAAATTTTTATTGGTATCAAGAGCAATTACTTAAAGAACATGTTTATTTTAAAAAGGAAAAGGCATTTATTTTAAAAGTTTGGTATCAAGAGCATGTTCATTTCATTGTTTTATGCATATTGATGCATATTCATGTTTAGCATTCTTTGCATAAATTTATTGTTTATCGTTATGCATGAGTTAAGGGGAGCTTCTTTGAAGCTTAACTTTAATCCATACATATATAACTCCATGAGTTTTATCATCATCAAAAAGGGGGAGATTGTTGGCCCAGAGCCCTTCCACTCTAGTTTTGATGATGATTAACTCATGTAGTTATAGTTTACTAATAATCTTGTGGTGTTTAGTTTCAGATACTTAAACAAGATATTAGTAGGTGATTATCTTCAACAAAGGTGTTTTGGAGCTTTCACATGGTGATTCAAGAGCCCGAGCGTCAAGTTCATACCTAGCACTCGTTGGAGTCAAGCTCGGTGGATCACGTTTGGATCGAGTCGACTTGGAGACGGCGCTCTACAAGAAGACTTCGGTACATTGTTTAGTTTATGTTTTAGATCCAGCGCTAAAGATTAGATAGTGTGATATGCTCAAGTTCACAACACACACATTTGTTTAAGTTTCATCTTTTGGTTTTCGATTTTCGGTTTAACCGATCTTGGTTTTCATGAATAGATAGAATCAAAACAAGTTTACATGGTTTAATGTATATTAGATTTATTCTATATACATCTATGCTTCAATTATTTAAACAAACTTAGCTTGATAGTCTATTTCATGAGTTTGGAGTTTTGGTATTTTAACAAAACGTATTTTTGGTTTTTAAGTGAAAAACATTAATATATATTTATACGTATATTGGATTATATCCATATACTACATGCTTAAAAGTTATTTCAATATCATGTTTTTACATTTGGATGAGTTTTGGACAAAACGATTTTCCATTTCAAAAATCCTAGTTTTGAAAAATACGGATTTTGGTTTTCGATAAAATTTCAAGGACACAAAAATGGTTCAAATAGTTTGAAATATGTGTTGAATTTTTTTTTCACACGTGTTTGTATTTCAAAGAGAATATAAGAACTTATTTTTGTGTATTTTTAGAGATTTTATGGGATTTATTTGATAATTAAAAACCCAAGTTTTAAATCCTGAAAAGTCCTGTTCTGGCTTCTGCCAGTCGACCGACGTGCATAGAACGTGCACGCTAGGTTTGGCTAGAGGGCCGGTCGACCTACCCGGTCGACCGCCAGAGAGCTTCTGCTCTCTGAAAAGCCCCGGTCGATGGGGTCAGTCGACCGGCAGAGAGCTCTGCACTCTGTTCCAGGCCAAGGTCGACTGGGCCGGTCGACGCCTGCCCAAACGGTCAAAAAGTTGACCGTTGGTTCGACCGGACCGGTCGACCGACAGCCGTCTGGGCTGTTGATTGGCCCCAACGGCTAGTTTTTTTTTCTAGTCTATATATTGAGGGTTCTATGGACTGTTTTTAAGCAAGTTTTTGAGAGAAAAATTTCTGATCTTTTCAAGTATTTTAAGAGCAAGTTTTAAAGAGTTTTAGAATTTCAAAGAATTGATCTTCATTTGTTTTTAAAGTGTTTTTATTTTCAAAGAAAATAGTCTTTTTGGGAATTTGTTTTTGGTCTAAAAACTCTATATCTATTTGGAGATTTTCCCAAGCGATTTTCTTTGTTCAAAACACTTTGTTTTCTCACACTTGAGCTTATCCTTCTATCCTCTCTATAGGATCTTTGTTTTGTGGGAAAAGAATTGGTTTGTGATTTTTTGATCACCAAGTTGTAAACCCTCCTACTTTGTGTTATCCCTCTTGTGTAGAGGTTGATTTTGGAGTGGTGGCTTTGTGCCCTATCCCTCTAGTGAGAGATTGATTGGTGTTTGGCTTTGTGCCCATCCCTCAAGTGTGAGGTGATTGATTTGTGGTGGCTTTGTGCCTAGCCTCTAGTGAGAGGTTTGTATTTGGTTGAGAGAGGAGTTGTGTACTCCCGGTTGTATTGCCCCAAATCCTCAGTGGAGGTTCCCTGTGTGGGAGTCCTGTGTGGACAAGTTAGTGGAAATCCTTCTGTGTGAAGGCGGAGACGTAGATCTGGGTGCTCGAACCTCGAAACAAATCTTGGTGTTTGCGTTTGATCCATTGACTCTAACTCTCTCTCTTTTATATTGTGCCTTGCATCATTTCATATTGCTCATTCATATATTATATGCTTGGCTTGTTTGTGTGTGCCTCACTTGTGTTTAACCACGAGAGCTTCATATAGCACCTCAACTCTTATTCAGAGGAATCAAGAGGAGTTAGTCCAGAGCCCTTCACCGAGAATTCGGCTACACTCGTTGGTTACATTAAGTGTGTTGCCTATTTAGTTTTTAATTTTCGTATTTTGTTCATTAGATTAGCCGTACACCTATTCACCCCCTCTTAGGTATACTTACATTTAGAGTAATCATCATTTTTCATAAAGTAGGGTGTCAACTTAGGGCATAACACTATAACTGGAGAATATAAAGGTGTTGCATTTTAATTTATCTAATAATAATAATCAGTACTGTCTGATATTTCAATCGCCTCCCTACCAGCGCCTCACATCACTGATAGTCCATACTAGAGCTCACACTCTGTAGAACTCACTCGGGTCTGATATGTGAGTATCAGGACCCGAACAAAGGAGAGACTAAATATCACACATTCCTAATATTATTACTGTTTGGGTGTTATGTTCTTATGTTATTCTTGTCCCTTTCCCACCGGCGTCCCACAACACCGACAGTTCATGCTGGAGCCCGCATTTCCAGTAGAACTCATCCGAACTCTGATACGCGGGTACCATTATTCGAATAGGGGAGAGATCAAATAACACATGTTCCAGGAGTTATCATTGTATAAGTATATGTGAGTGTTAATATGCACTGAGAATGCTTATCACGCTAACACCAGGCGACACAGGCAGGAGGGAGGAAGTAGCCCTACATATTTAAGAGGTGGCCCCCCAGATTCAAGAGGTGGCCCTCACCACATGTGTGGTGTGACATTTTGCTCCATGTGGCACTTTGCTCTGAGGGTTAATTCAGGAGGTAGCCTACAGATTCAAGAGGTAGCCCCCACAGATTCAAGAGGTGGCCCCCACCACGTGTGTGGTGTGACACTTTACTCTGTGTGGGGAATGGATTCTAGAGGAGGCCCTCACAGATTCAAGAGGTGCCCCCACCACGTGTATGGTGTGGCACTTAGTTTCATTCAGGATCCGCCAAACGCTAGCACGATTGTGGGATATATCCTCGTCATCCGGACACCAGGCATGCTCTGCCGGACACCGGTCTGACTATGCTATTAACAAGAGTAACAGTGCAGGGGACATGAGTACAGGGGATCCAGGAGTTCAGGAGTACAGGGTTTCAGGAGTACCAGAGGTCTGGTAACAATATAATAATCATGCCAAGTCCCTATAAAAGTGATAATCATAATATGTCATGTAATACGGGTGTCAGGCGTAATAGTATCCGGTCAGGTGTCACAATATCAGGTCAAGTGTACTAGTACTAGGTGAAAGCATGTCAAGTAAGTGATAGCATGTCAATTATCAAGTATCATATACCAGGTGTCAGGTATCAGGTATCAAGTGATAATATGTCAAGTACCGGTGTCGGATATCAAGTGTCAAGTATAGCATGTCAAGTACCGGTGTCGGATATCAAGTGTCAAGTATAGCATGGCAAGTACCGGTGTCAGATATCATGTGTCAAATATAGCATGACAAGTACCAGTGTCAGATATCATGTGTCAAATATAGCATGGCAAGTATCGGTGCAGATATCATGTGTCAAATATAGCATGGCAAGTACCGGTGTCAGAAATCATGTGTCTATTATAGCATGGCAAGTACTGGTGTCAGATATCATGTGTCAAATATAGCATGACAAGTACAACATATCAAGTATCAAATAAAGCATGCCGGTGTCCGGTGAGAATACATAGTACAACATCATATATTAACTCATATAGCGAGGTACATGTACTAAAAAAAACTACAGTAGCAATTATTATGCATGTAACAGTAGTAATCAAAGCATGAAGCAATAAAAGAAAAGTACTCACCTAAATCACCGAAAAATGGCGTGAAATCATAGAACACTAGAAATACGTGCACACCACGAATCCATATATTAAAATATACATATATATATTATTTTTAGAGAGAGAAAGAGAAGAGGAGAGAGAAAGAGTTAGAGAGAAAGAAAGAGGGATTTAGAGAAAGAAAGTCTAGAGAGAGAAAGAGAGAGTTTAGAGAAAGAAAGAGAATAGGAGAGAGAGTAGAGAGAGAAAGTAGAGAGAGGAGAAAGAGTAGAGAGAGAAGGAGAGCATGAGGAAGTGAAATATACATATATATATTATTAGAGAGAGTGAAGGAGAGAGAAAGAGAGAAAGGGGGAGAGGAAGGGGCTGGCCGACGTCTAGTGGCTGGCCAGGTGGCTGCCGGCAACGGTCCTGGCCACCGGCGATCCCAACAGAGAGAAGAGAGGGAGAAAGTAGAGGGGGGGAGAGAGAGTTCAGCAGGGGGGCTGCTGCCCCCTTGCCCATGCACAGCCTAGGCCAGCGGCCTGGGCTAGCTCTGCCGCTCCCTAGTTGCGGCCAGGGAGGCGGAGGAAGCTATGCCGGCCACCGTGACCGGCGCAGGTAGGGGTGGCCGCTGGCCACCCCAAAAGAGAGGGAAAGGAGGGGGAGAGAGAAGAAAGAGGTAGGAGAGAGAGAGAGAGAAGGATCTAGTAGAGAGAGAAGGGAGAGGGGGCTGTCGGCCAGCCTGGCCGGCTAGTTGTCACTAGCAACGACTCTGGCCGCCGGCGGTCACCACAGAGAGGCAAGGAGGTGGGAAAAAGAAAAGAAAAGAAAGAAAGAGAAAGGAGAAAAAGGAATGAGCAAAGAAAGGAAGAAAGGGAAGAAGAAGAAGAGAGAGAGGCGGCGAAGGTGCTCACGGCGGCGGCGGTCTGGCATCCTCACCAGGGAGGAGAAGTAGAAGCAGAAGAAAAGAAGAAGGGGAAAAAGAAAAAGAAAAGGAAAAGGAAAAAGAAAAAGAAAAAGGGACTGATTGAAAAAGAGGGAGATTGTTTATTTAAAAGGGAAAAGTGATGGGATGGAGGATGGGATTGGCAGGTGATGGGATGGGGAGTGGGCTGGTCAGTGGGATGACTTGTGGGAAGGGAAAGGAAAAAGAAATGAAGAAAGAAAATGAAGTGAGAAGGAAAAAATAATATTATTTAAATAAGATAAAAATTAACTGCTTCAGTATCACTCCGAAAAATTCTCAAAATAGAAAATATTATTTTAAGATGCCCAGTGAAATCAGATTTGAGAAATTCAATATAGTTTTCAAATTAAAAATCCTGGAATCTTTCGGCGATACCGGTCGACAGCGAAACCGGTGATTTTCAATAAATTTTGAAAAATCTCAAAAAATGTTTTTAGTTAGAAAATAAGATTTTAAGAAGTAATGTGAAAGCCGTTTTTAAAAATTCTACTCCATTTGAAAACTAAAAATTCGGGAATCAGTCAGCAATGCCAACCGACACCAGTTTTGAAGATTTTGCAAATAATTTTGAAAAATTTCAGAAAATCATAAAAAATTTAAAATATTGAAAATGATATTTGAAACCAAAATAGGTCAAATCGGACTACTAGAAGGCCAAATCGAGCAATACACTAGGACCGGGACCCCGGTTCAGACTAGGGCTGACTCCGTGTCCACGAATCCGGATCTAATTCAAAACAATCACACATAAAACAAAACAAATACAAAACTAAAATCAAAGAAATATGATAAAAAAATTAGAATATGTATCTAAGTACGTATTCCAGGAACGGGATGTTACATTCTGCCAAGTGGAAGCAATTGTGGACGCAAAAGGCTATCCAGTCACTGATTCCAACAGTAGTCCCTTAGTCAAGACTTCCATCCCCAGGGTTGAGCTCCCATATACGTACCTGATGGCCTGATATGTTATGCACTGTCCCTCGCGGATGACGGCGGTGTCTGCCTCCGAAGGTTTCACGCCTTTCGTGCAGCGATTGGAGAATTCAGGCTGGCTGCAATATTATATGTTCTATATCCGGAAGACGATCCTGAACGGAAGCAACTACCAATTGGACAGGTGCTTCCTTGAGATTCATGACGCGTCTAACAGGGATAAGTTTGCAGATCTTGTTGGACCGGATGGCTTCACTCGGTTATTGATTAGTCTCTAATTTTGCATAATTTTCATCACATTCTCATATTTATTTGGTATAAAATTCTGCTAATAAAACTTTGCTGACTTGATCCTAGGTTCATGGTGTGCAAATGAAGAAGAAGACCTTAATCACCATTTAATGGGTGATTAAAAGCCTAACAAGTAGCCATTGAATTTAGGGAGGCAATTTTGTCAGTCCAGGGCATCATATCAGCAAACCAACAGACCAACCTGAAGGGGGACAGACTGGGCAACGCACTGCCCGAAGCCAGGCGCGCGCCGCCCTGGCAAGGTCGCGGAAACGTGGCCGCGCGCGCCTGCACCTCGGGCCACAGGTCACCCACGTGGCCCCCTTTCTCCTGGTGCCTATAAATACCCCCTGGGGTCTGAAGAAAGGGATATCCAAAGAATAGAGTTGTATTTTGTGTTTTGTTGATAGGAATTGTAGTTGCTTTAGTTTGCTTCTTCTAGTTTTAGTTTTAGCCATTAGAGTGAAAGAAAGAGAGTGTGTAAGTGTTGTATTTGAAGGGTGACAAGCTAATACAAGTACTACTTCTCTTCCTTCTTTCAATTTACTTGTGCTTTCATTTAGTTTTTACTTTCTTGTTGTAGTGTAACTTCCCTTCTCTCTACTTCTTTTCTTCTTTTCTTACCATGTCTAACTAACTCTACCATTGCATGGCTAACTAAATACTAACCCACTAATTTCTAACTTCTTGATTGATAACCCAAATGAGTCAATAGTGTCAAACAAGCCTTGTGCAAACGAGAGCTATGGCATCTTAAGACGAGGGTTCTAACTCTAACTTATCTACAAATATTTACCTTCTTATATTTCATACTTAAATGATTTTTGATGATTTATGGGTGTTGTACTTTGCTTGTTTTTGTAAGTTAGAGAATTTCCTTTTAACTTTGCCGATACCATTAGTGCACTCGTGTCTTCCTGTATTCTTGCCTTCTATTTGATCTTGATAAGAGAATGTTCGAGTTTTTTGCCGTGTAAAGCTAAGTTATAGGAAGAACTTTCACTCGATTTCTACGTGAATAGTTCCAATGCATAAGGGTTATGCTTACCTATAATCCATCGTGAGTCTACATCTTCAAGAAGTTAGAAATTAGTGGGAGCAATTAGTAGGAAGTTAACCATGCACCTTTACCATTAAGAAAACCTCACTTTTACAAATCACCAAAACATTTCCAAACAATTTTTGAAACAACTTGTTTTCACTTTTCAATTCTTTATTTGAAAACAAAGAATTTTCTCTCTTCTTGAACTTTGAAGTCGCATCAAGCTCCCATCGCTCTCCCTCCTTGTGTATACGACCCGTATAGCCACTTCGCTACTATGGAAGAATCGCAAAAGCAGTAACATCAACCCACACTCTTTTTACTTATTCTTGTGCTTGCTTTCGCCGATCAAATTTTGGCGCCGTTACCAGAGGGGGAACGACTTTATTGTTCAATACTAAAGATTGTTCTTTGTTTTTGTATGTAGAAGTACCACGGAGCTCACTATCACAGGAAGCGAAAGAGGTGGCCAAGGACATTACGCAAGGATTCATTTGCCCTCGGAAAAAATTCGTGTAAAAGCGAGTTTTTCCGATTGAAGTACTATCAAACTCCTTTGCAGGGTTGCCGAAAGCCGCTAAAAATTGTTTTCTTATTTTTTTAGTTTCATTGAATGCTTCACCCTATACATGTGTAATAATCTCAACAGAAATCCACTTGTTACTTAATTGAAATTTGGAGTAGACTTTTGCATTTAAGGCACCTGTCTATTTCAATTCATTTCAATTTCTGTTGAAGAGTGCTAGAGAAAAGGCACGTGTGCATTCATATAGAATAGGACCAACATTTTGGAGTGATTTATCGCTTTTAGTGTTACCTTGTTGTGAATAAACTGTACACTTGCACAATTGACATTAAGGGCAAAACCCAAATAAACAAGATAAGGTGGGATTTCATCACCCTTCCCTTAGCCCAAAAACCATCTCCAAGTGCACTAACACTTTCCCAAGTCTTAACTAAAAATTGATAGACGTTGGCCCTAGGGACATCTCGGACTCACTAAGAGATTAACCGAGGTTGAAAATTGCAAGAACTATACTCCTACAAAATCAGTGTCTAAGGAAAGTGGATTGAGAGGCAAAGCCTCGAAAGCTCTGTGGTTTGGCGTAATTAGGCCCGTGGCTCACGCCGGGATACCTCTCCTCGAGCTTTGCCCTTTCCTAACCGATTAGCTTGTAGTCGAGTTCCTGCAACAACCTTCCCTGGAGAATCGACCAGTTAGAAGTTGTCTAGATTCAGGTACCTTAGACTAAGGCTTGTGGTTGTTTTTTTCCTTTCTTTTATTTGTTTATTTTATCTTTTCGTTTGTTTGTTGTTTTTACGTTGTTTGTGGTGTGCTGCATGCAAAAGTGGGCGAGAGATCATGTATCTTCTAGATTAACCAGAAACACTTCCTTACCCTTGCATCCAGAACCTGTGATGGCGTCACTTCAGGACAGATTTTACCCGATCAGAACGTCATTACCTTCTTGTATAAAACTGCCTGAGGCAAATGGAAATAATTTTGAATTAGAGCCTCAATTCATTAACATTCTCCCAAAGTTTCATGGTTTAGAATCAGAGGACGCATACTTCTTTGTTAGGGAATTTGAAGAAGTATGCCTCATGATACGTATACTCCAGCTAGGAGACGATGCCGTTAGGTTACGTTTCATCCCTTTTCCCTAAAGGACCTAACTAAGAAATGGTTGTACAGCTTGGCAGCAGATTCAGTCACGACCTGGGATGATTTCATCAAGGCCTTCTTGAAGAAATTCTACCCAATTCACAAAATTGCCCTCATTAGGAAGAACATCATGCAGTTTAGGCAAGAACTGAGCGAACCATTTTGGAGATACTTTGAACTATTCAAAGATATCCTAGATCAGTGCCCTCATCATGGCGTGGAGAAATGGCGTTAGTGCCAGATTCCCTACGATGATCTAGACTATCAGACAAAGACCCTGTTAGAAACAATGTGTCAAGGAGGGTTCTTACAGAAGGATGAGAATCAGGGTTGGGATTTATTTGAAGATTTAGCTGAGAAAACCCTGCAATAGGAGCCAGCCTCGAAAAAACCTAGGAATTCACAATTTATAGCTTCAAGAGGAGGGCTCCTATCTCTAGTATCATCCATAGCTGCTGAGGCTAAGATTGTAACCCTAATGAGAATAATAGAGGCTCTAGAGACAAAAGAGCCCGCCAATGACAACCAAATCAACCCACCATCAATTCACAATCTGGGTTGTTCATACTGTCAGGCACCAAATCACGTCTTTAAAGAGTGCCTTATTTTTCATACTCAGCAAGTGCCACTAGAACACCTGAACGCGGTTTACTCACGGCCGCCACATAACCCCTACTCACAAACATACAATCCAGGTTGGAGGAATCACCCTAATTTCTCCTGGGCCCTGAACAATCCTCCCAGACCTAATTTCTCCAACAATTTTCACCATCCTACTCCTCCACCACCTTTTCCCAGTCAAGCCCCATCTTCTTCCTCCCAAAGCTCACCAATGGAAAAGAAAATCAGTAAATTAGAAGAGAGCATAGAGGCTTTCATGAAGTCCCAAGCTGCTTTCATGCAAAATCAGGGACAAACTCTGAACAATCATTCACAGGCTATATTGAGATTGGATATACAGGTGAGCCAATTAGCTAGCTCCCTAAGTGAAAGACCAAAGGATACTTTGCCTAGTCAGCCGCTAGTTAACCCAAAAACCTCCAATCAAGCATATGAAATTCAGGAGCCATCGATCAACCAGTGCAATGCTGTTCACACACTTCGATCTGGAAAGAAGGTAGACAATCAGGTCTACCAACAGAAAAGTCCAGTCCATCCTGATCCCACTCCAGCCTCCACCTCTGCAAGCACCCCTAGTTCCTCCCAAACTGCTCCTCAAACATCTGACGAGGACAAAACTGCTGAACAAGTTCATAAGCCTGTAGCACCCTTTCCCAATAGGCTTAGGAACAATAATAAGAATATGCACATGGAGAAAATGCTAGAGATGTTCAACCAGGTCAAATTGAATGTGCCACTTCTTGACGGTATCCAACAAGTCCCAGCTTATCCCAAATTTCTTAAGGATATGTGTATGAAGAAGAGAAAGACCAATGTTCCCAAGAAAGTATTCTTGGAAACTAATATAAGCGAAATTCTGTCTGGTCCCATTCCGGTGAAATACAAGGTTCCCAGATGTCCCACCATTTCCTGCACCATAGGGCAGACCGAAATTAGTAGAACAGTTCTTGACCTGGGAGCAAGTATCAACTTGCTACCTCTCTCAGTATACCAGCAACTTGGGTTGGGAGAGCTAAGCCCAACTCGAGTCACCAATCAGCTAGCCGACCGATCTGTGAAGATCCCGAAGGGGAAAAATCACAGACGTCCTTATCCAAGTCGTGGAGTTCATCTACCCCGTTGACTTCATTGTGCTTGAAACCGAACCTGCGTCCAATCTAAGGTCTCAAACTCCAGTCATCCTAAGGCGCCCATTCCTTGCTACAGCCAATGCCATTATCAACTGTAGGAACGGGTTCATGCGATTGACTTTTGGAGACATGACGAAGGAAGTCAATATTTTCAATCTTAGAAGACAACCTTGGGATGTCAATGATCAGACGTTTGAGGTCAATTCTATTGAAAACCTGACCAGTGAGCATGAGGAAAGCATGGAGACAGAAACCGAGGCAGAGTTTGATCTGAAGGTTGAGGATTTTAATCTTGACCAGATCGTAGATTCGGCAGTGGATTGGGCGTCCAGCCCAAGTGTATCTCATCATGGGAATGAAAGCCCGAAGATTGCCTTCAATGAAACAACACCTTCCCTAGAGCTAAAAGCTTTACCTGAACACCTCAAGTACGCCTACCTGGGCGGAAAGGACATCTTGCCAGTCATCATAGCGTCCCACCTGACTGAGCAACAAGAGAACAGCTTAATGTCTATTCTGAAAAGACATCGGGAAGCCATTAGATGGATGATGAAGGATATTAAAGGAATAAGTCCAGCCATAGTGCAACATAGAATCCATTTAGTTGATGAAGCAACCCCCAGGAGGGACCCACAACGCAGGCTTAACCCACTCATGCAAGAAGCTGTTAAAACGGAAATTTTAAAACTATTAGATAATGGGATCATTTATCCCATTTCTGATAGCCAATGGGTTAGCCCTATTCATGCGGTCCAAAAGAAAGCTGGCTTTACGGTGGTAGAAAATGAGGAAAAAAAGTTGGTACAAAAAAGACTGCCTACCAAGGTTCGTGTTTGTATCGACTACAGGAAGTTGAATGCAGCTACCTGTGAAGACCACTTCCCGCTACCGTTCATCGACCAAATGCTGGAACAATTGGCTGGAAATGAGTACTACTGCTTCCTAGATGGGTACTCGGGATACAACCAAATCCCCATTGCTGCAGAAGACCAGGAAAAGACCATGTTTACCTGCCCATTCGGAACCTTTGCTTATCGACGCATGCCCTTTGGATTGTGCAATGCTCCCGCAACATTTCAACGGTGCATGCTTAGTCTGTTCTCCGACATGGTGGAATATTTTCTTGAGATCTTTATGGATGACTTCTCCATCTACGGAGATTCATTTGATCAGTGTCTTCATCACCTAGAGTTAGTGCTACAAAGATGCAAGGAGAACCTAACTCTAAACTGGGAAAAATGTCACTTTATGGTGAGACAGGGGATTGTCTTAGGCCATGAGATTTCTAGGAGAGGCATTGAAGTGGACAAGGCTAAAGTCGAAGTAATTTCTAAGCTTCCCCCACCCAAAAGCATCAAGGATATTAGATCCTTTCTAGGGCATACTGGGTTCTACCGACGGTTCATTAAAGATTTTAGCAAAATTTCTAGGCCCTTTAACCAACCTGCTCGCTAAGGACGTGCCCTTTGATTTTAACGATGAATGTTTTAAGTCATGGGGGAAGCTTAAGCAAGAACTTATCTCTACGCCTATCATTTCTGCTCCTAATTAGTCCCAGCCATTTGAAATCATGTGTGATGCATCTGATTTTGCTATTGGCGCTGTTCTAGGACAGCGCATCGATAATAGGCAGCACGTGATTTATTATTCGAGTAGGACCTTGAATGACGCCCAACAAAATTATACAACGACTGAGAAGGAATTCTTGGTCGTTGTCTTTGCGTTAGAGAAGTTCTGACCCTACTTGTTAGGTTCGAAGACGGTGATTCTTACGGATCACTCGGCTCTGAAATACCTCATGACCAAGAAGGAAGCAAAAGCCTGACTGATTCGGTGGATCCTTTTGCTTCAAGAATTTGATTTAGAAATCCGGGATAAACGAGGTATAGAAAATGTGGTTATTAATCATCTCTCACGAATTCCGAATGCACCGACCATCCAAGCTCCGATCAATGAGGATTTCTCAGACAAGCACATCCTGGCCATTCTTAAGGAACCCTAGTATGCGGACATCATTAATTACCTGGCCACTGGACAATTACCCGCTGACTGGACAAAGCAAGACCAATACGCTTCTTTGCCCAAGTACGGTACTTCTTCTGAGAAGAACCGTATCTTTTTAAGTATTGTCCCGACCAAATTATTCGACGATGCATACCCGAGGACGAACAGAGGAGTGTGCTCAGCTTTTGCCATGACCTTGCATGCGGAGGACACTTCAGTCCCCGCAAGACTGCAGAGAAGGTTCTATAAAGTGAGTTCTACTGGCCCACTTTGTTCAAAGACTCATATCATTTTTGCAAGTCGTGCAAATTGTCAGAAGATCGGGAAAATTTCTAGAAGAGACATGATGCCCCTGAACCCTATCCTTGAAGTTGAAATTTTTTATGTTTGGGGTATCGACTTCATGGGGCCATTCCCTAATTCCTTCGGCAACCAGTTCATTTCGGTTGCTATAGACTATGTCTCTAAGTGGGTGGAAGCTGTGCCTACTAAGACCAATGACAACAAAGTGGTTTTCAAATTTCTTAAAGAGAACATCTTCTCCCGATTTGGCACCCCTAGAGCGATAATTAGTGATAATGGATCGCATTTCTGCAACAGAGTTTTTGAAGCTCTGATGCGAAAATATTCCATCAATCACAAGTTGTCTACTCTGTATCATCCCCAGACAAATGGACAGGTCAAAGTCACCAATCGACAGATCAAGCTCATTCTGGAAAAGACTGTCAGACAAAATCGAAAGGATTGGTCGGTCAAACACAATGATGCATTATGGGCTTACCGCACTGCTTTTAAGACAGTTCTGGGCATGTCTCTTTATAGAATCATATTTGAAAAAGCCTGTCATCTATCAGTCGAGTTAGAACACCGTGCCCTATGGGCCATTAAACAACTCAATTTTGTTCTAAGTAAGGCCGGTGAGCTAGGGAGATTGCATATCGCAGAATTAGAGGAGATACGGAATGAAGCCTATGAGAATACCCGAATCACCAAAAGCATGACTAAACTTTTCCATGACCAGATCATACCCCGGAAAAATTTTGCCCCAGGAGACAAGGTTCTGCTGTACAACTCAAGGCTTCATATTTTCACGGGGAAGCTGAAGAGTCATTGGTCTGGACCGTTTATCGTGCGCACCGTTTTTTCACACAGTGCTGTGATTATTATAGACCCTAAGTCCAATACGAAATTCAAAGTGAACGGGCAAAGACTGAAGCCCTTTTTAACCACTGAGCCTACATCACAGGCTGAAATTGTGCAGTCTTTTCGTTCCATCATACACCTGACCACAACCATCCACACCGCAACTAAAATAAAAATAACAATTAAAAATATATATATTAAAAATAATAATAATAATAATAAAATTAAAAAAATAAAAGAAGTTTATTAGTTTTTCATAACTGTCTATATGCTATAACCACCCCTTCCCTACTTGTAAATACTTTTTTTTCCTAGGGTTAGAATCGGACATCCCTCTTTTCTACCCCTATTTATATTCCTTTTCCCCCTCTCCACTAACCTAATTCCTCTTCCAATTTTAGATCTGAAATAAGACTTCCATCAGCACCACCCTCCCCAAAGTCTCCCCTCTTCCTCCTTCAGAACCCCGCGCGCGGCCCTCCCTGGCCGCGTTTCCGTGGATTTTGTGAGGCAGGCCGCGCTCCGTCAACGCCCTCTCCCCAAAAGCTGCTCCCCCATCTCCATAACAAGGCCGCGCCTGACCTTGTTTAGCCGCGGATCCGCGGCTGTCTAGGAGAGACAGCAATCCAGCTCTCTCCCACCCAGTTGCCTCTCTGAGCACTCTCGAGATCTCCTACCCATTTGTTGTGTTTCTGTCTGGGTTTTGCCAAATCATCCGTGGGTTGTTTCTTTTTCCCACCAAGTTTTCCGGGGGAGGTTTGCAATTCTCTACTCACCTTCTCTTTTTTTTCCAATTTAAATCATGGCTCCTACCATATTCCCTGAGAAAGATTTTTCCCGTATATTTAATGATGTTCAAGGGTATGGTATCGTACTTTTAGATCAAATTAGGGAAAGGCAATGGTATGTCTTAGTTTATGATAATACCAATCTTGAATCCTATTATTGCCCGGACTTAGTGAAACAGTTTTATTTGGGTATTGACATTGAGACAATTGACCATGACCAATTTGTTGTCCATTTTGATCACAGGGATCTTGCGGTCACCCAGAATACCATTGAAGCAGTCACACAAGTCCCATTCCCCCCTCAACATGTTGCCCCCTGCCCTTGATTGATTACCTGACCTTGATGGGGCTGCCCTGTACTGAGCTCGATCAGCAAATACCACGTTTCGTAACATTCATTGCGTTGGACGTTGGATCCAACGCAATATTTTGGGTATCGACCATACTACTTCTTTCTACAGACCGGCCCTTCAGATTATCCACAGCCTCATGACGGGCAACACACTGTCTGTCTCAACACCATGTTTTTGCAGCAGCTGATTGCCAACTCCCAACGCACTAGGGGTGCGAAATACTCTTTACCTGTCCTAGTCACCCATCTTTGCCAAAACTTTCTGCCTAACACGGAATTTATTGCATATGATAGAGTACTAGTCACCCCCGAGCGCATCACCAGTGCCTACAATAGCTGCTTGCATTCGATCTGGACACCTACCGTCCAACTCGAAGATGTTCCTGCTGAATCATCCTCAGAGGAACTTATGGATGAAGATGATGACCCACACTTTTGGCAACAACCTCCCCCTACCGAGACCCATGCATTCATGTCTTCCATTTGGAAGGGCATGAAAAAGATTTTTAGGGGCCAAATCCGGTTAAGGAGACAATTGTACGCTCAAGATTCTAGGCTTGAATGAATTGAGGACACCCTCAGGCATTCACGCTCGGCCGGACCCAGCACTTCTACCGGCCCGAGTCGGCGGCGACGGTGATATTATTTCCTTCCCCTATTTACTACATTCGCATGTACATGGCATCCATTGAGGATAATGCATTAGATAGGTATGGGGGGTGCTAACACTTTCACTTTTTCTTCTTTCAAAAAATAAATAAATAAATAAAAATAAATAAATAAATAAATAAATAAATAAATAAATTCCTGAACGAAAATGAATTTTCATACTCTTTATAAAAATACCAAAAGATTGTAAGAATTAAGGAAACCTTATTAATGAATCTTTATTTTTGCCTAAGTAAACAAGAAACATTGGTTTGACTAAGAGTTGGGAGGGGTAAGGAAAATAACTCATATCTTTTATTTAGCCTTAGTAGAATATGCAAAAACTGCACTCACATGCTTGGGATTTAGAGACACAACTCTGAAAAAAAACTGGATAATTGTGCCTCAAGAAGCATGATTATTCATGCCAAAAAAAATTCTATAAATGCATAAATAAATCTTGATTTCGTGGCCTACTCCACTTACATATTTGACCTGAGGGGTGTTTTTCCATCTGATGCCCTAAGACCATCTGGGTTGGGAGTCATCGGTTTAATATGTGTTACATAAGTGAGTAGAAAGCCTAATGGAACCAAGAATAATAAGTAAATATTAATAAAATTCAAATTTGAGTTGAAAATCCCAAGCACATCACACTTACACATTATGCATATCTATCTAAAGCAAAATAACAGAATGAGTTAGAAGTACAAGATCCTTTCTAAATTTAAAGAAAAACCATAGTTTATTCTTTTATGAAGGCTAAAGTATAAGAGGACTTATGAGGGTTAAATCTAATTCTTACATCATTTGGTCATTTTTACTTAGATGCTTGAAAGTTCTTTTTCATGATAGAATTTTTGATAACAACTAACTACTTGTTTTTACTTACTGAATTTTGTGGGCGCAATCCGCTGAAAACCCTCAGGAGACAACACTCCTCCTCTAGGGGAAACCTAGAGGTTTAAAGGCTTGTTGCACATGCTCAGTGCAACCGCGTCACCTGCAAAAGTGGTATAATAACTTTCTTATTTTTGTTTTGCTCGGGACGAGCAAAAAGATAAGTGTGGGGGTGTGTTTAGTCTCTAATTTTGCATAATTTTCATCACATTCTCATATTTATTTGGTATAAAATTCTGCTAATAAAATTTTGCTTGCTTGATCCTAGGTCCATGGTGCGCAAATGAAGAAGACCTTAATCACCATTTAATGGGTGATTAAAAGCCTACCAAGTAGCCGTTGACTTTAGGGAGGCAATTTTGTCAGTCCAGGGTATCATATCAGCAAACTAGCAGACCAACCTGAAGGGGGACAGACTGGGCAACGCGCTGCCCGAAGCCAGGCGCGTGCGGCCCTTTGGGCGAACGCGCCTATGCTTTGGCCCACAGGTCACCCACGTGGCCCCCATTCTCCTGGTGCCTATAAATACCCCCCTAGTGTCTGAAGAAAGGGATATCCAGAGAATAGAGTTGTATTTTGTGTTTTGTTGCTAGGAATTGTAGTTGCTTTAGTTTGCTTCTTCTAGTTTTAATTTTAGCCATTAGAATGAAAGAAAGAGAGTGTGTAAGTGTTATATTTGAAGGGTGACAAGCTAATACAAGTACTACTTCTCTTCCTTCTTTCAATTTACTTGTGCTTTCAGTTGGTTTTTACTTTCTTATTGTAGTGTAACTTCCCTTCTCTCTACTTCTTTTCTTCTTTTCTTACCATGTCTAACTAACTCTACCATTGCATGGCTAACTAATTACTAACCCACTAATTTCTAACTTCTTGATTGATATCCTAAATGAGTCAATAATGTCAAACAAGCCTTTTAACTTACCTACAAGTATTTACCTTCTTATATTTCATACTTAAATGATTTTTGATGATCTATGGTTGTTGTACTTTGCTTGTTTTTATAAGTTAGAGAATTTTCTTTTAACTTTACCGATACCATTAGTGCACTCGTGTCTTCCTGTATTCTCGTCTTCTATTTGATTTTGATAAGGGAATGTTCGAGTTTTTTGCCGTGTAAAGCTAAGTTATAGGAAGAACTTTCACTCAATTTCTATGTGAATAGTCTTGCCTATGATCCATCGTGAGGCTACATCTTCAAGAAATTAGGAATTAGTGGGAGAAATTAGTAGGAAGTTAGCCATGCACTTTTACTATTAAGAAAACTTCACTTTTACAAACCACCAAAACATTTCCAAACAATTTTTTAAACAACTTGTTTTCACTTTTCAATTCTTTATTTGGAAACAAAGAATTTTCTCTCTTCTTGAACTTTGAAGTCGCATCAAGCTGCCATCGCTCTCTCTCCTTGTGGATACGACCCGTATAGCCACTTCGCTACTACGGAAGAATCGTAAATGCAGTAACATCAACCCACACTCCTTTTACTTATTCTTGTGCTTGCTTTCTGCCGATCAGTTATCCTCTGGCGTCTTTTGGTGGTTAATAAATGTCCGACCCCGGTACTTGGTGTTTCGGCAAGAAAACTCCTGCACGTTGGAGCCCTATATGCTTTGTCGGCTCGCCCGACAGTTTGGTTATGACCAGTTGTACGCTGGCAACCCCTATCCAAGCCTTCGCTTCAGTGGGATCTTTTCGAAGGTGCCTGAGCCTGGTATTACAGTGTAGCGGGAGGAACTGGAGCTGACCTCACCCTCTCTTACAAGATGCCAAACTCTTATGCCAGTTTTGGCTTTTGTTCGTGATACTTCATGGCGAATCAGGTGCCCGGCTTTGGAATAATTACATCGTGTATCAAGGGCATCAAATCCATGTACAAGGCCAAGGTGAGATCCAAGGGTTACTGTATGTGGGGGATGGCCGAGTACCAAAAGGCAGAGAAGGAGGCGGGGAGGGAGTCTAGGAGAGAGGCCAGCCGAATAAGGATAGCAGCTTTGGAGCTGGAGTCTCGGGCAGAAGCGGCCGAGGAGTAACCCACCAGAAGGATTTGGCAAGCTGCATCCAAACGTCCTCATGCCTCCACTTCCCAGGGTGAGCCCAGCCCGAAGAAGGCTAAGAAAGGATCTGAGGCTGAAGCTTTATCCCGGATGCCTGAAGTAATCCCTCCTAATGCTGAGGAGCAGGAGGAGGAAGAAGAAGAAGAGGAAGCAGCTCCATCACTTCGTCCCCGAGGTTTGCGCAGTAGGGGCCTTGCGATCCTGGTGGAGGGAGAGCCTGCAGGCGAATCCACCATGGTCGAAGGGGCTAAACGGCCTAATGAAGTGGTGGAGAGGATTGAGGTTGAGATTCCAGGAGTTTTAACTCAGCCTGGAACTTCTTCGGCTCAGGAGAGAGAGGCGGAGGTGCAACAACCTGGGTATCCCTGTGTGTAAATACCTACATCACGGGTTATGAAGCTCAGCCCTATTACCTGGGTTTTTGGTGGTAAAGCCCCGATCACTGAGACTTACTGGGTCTAATTGTCGTCTTCATCATCTGAGGAGCACAAATATTATTCTGGCGAAGAAGTCGACTTCGGTGATGAACCCGCTCATCCTGATACCTACAAATTCTCGCATATTTCAGAGGAAGAGATGCAGGTGTATATCCCTGCGATGGTTCCGCCATCAGGACAGGTTGCTGATCGGTCGCTAAGATTGCACATTTATTATCATATTCTCATACTTATTATTAAATAAACTCTGCTTGTTCCTAATTATTGTTTAATTTATTGTAGGCCCATACCTAAAGAAAAGTGAAGAGAAACGAGCCCAAAAAGCCCACCAAATTCTGACTTAATTAAGAATAAATTCAAAATTAGGGAATCAGGGCAGATATTGGCAAATCAGAGAGGTTGAAAACCAGTTGAAATGGATCTTCCCAAATCAAGTGGTTAAAGCCAATAATCAAAGATCGTTTCGTCAAATCAGAAGCTGCAACGAGAAATCCAGAACCAGATAAAGCTGAATCTCAAAACGTGGAGCTGTACCCCCCCGGCATGTGGCCACCTGGCCACAGCCAGGCCGCAGGCTGCAGATCCGCGGCTCTTTGGTCGAGATAAGGGGAGCGTTTGCTCCCTTTATCTTCTCACGCCTCCCCCTCTGGGTTTTTGCCTATAAAAGGCAGGGTTTTCACTGTAAATAGGGACGACCAAGCAGAGAATAGAACTTAGGATAATTTATAGTTTGTAACTTAGGTTTTTAGTTTTCTTTTTATGTAATTTTACTTTTCTTTATGTAACTGAGAGGAGAGACGACTTTCATGGAGGAATGAGAGCAAGCTTGTACTGCAGGTGACACCAGTGTAAGTGATCTCTTCTTTCATTATTATTTGAATCAAATCGAAGTTTCTTTTTCTTTCTTTACTCTTGTTTTCTTTTACTCTCCTCTGATGTGTTGCAATCTAAGAGAATCCGATAGCCTTGAGACTGCTTAGCCGTTACAAGTGCCCATGATGGCCTATGGTGATGAACAACCCTTCTCTTGCTAGTATAGTTTGCCTTTTTATTCGTAGTATAGATCGAGAATGGGGAAGATCCTATACGCCATGCTTGATTTCCTTCAAAGACAAGGTAAGTCATCGCAATGGATCCAAGGTATATGAGCACTGAAGAGGTAAGTAATTTTTAGGTTATCTTTCTTTTCTTTTATTCTTTAGTTTCAATATCACGAGCTCCAACTATCTTTATCACTCTTTTCCATTTCTTTGTATATAATCTATTTTTCATTTTTTCATCTTCTTAATCTACCATCTTCTTCCTAATTCAACTTTAACAATTTCTCCTTTTTCTTTTAAAGAACTAAAGAAGAACTTTAACCATACTTTGTATCTTAAAAGAAAACTTACTAAAAAAAGCTTCTATCGCTAGTCCCTCCTTGTGGATCACGACCCACATAGTCACTTGTTATTGTGGTAGAATTGAGTAACTTACACTCTTTAATCTTAAAACCTGAAATACTGTATTTGTATGCAGGTTCAACCTCAATCAAAATTTTAGCGCCGTTGCTGGGGAGGGACGGTCAGTAATTCTCTTTAAAGTTTACATTTTTGATTAATTTTCTTCTTTGTTTTTGTACAGATTTAACAACAAGGAATTCTTGCTGCAGTGGACACATAAGTGGCCTTAGACTCTGCTCAAGAAAGCTGAGCCAAGAAGCTCTCAGATTTGCTACAGTCTTGTGGCAAACTGAGTGAACTACTAACCTGTATTTTCTGCAGGTTGGATGAATTGCGTAGTTTAAATATTTATAGCATTTATTTTCTTGTTTGTCTTACTGTATTTACTTTCTAACCTCAACCGTAAAATGATGATTGTAAATGCTAAAAAATGATTTAGACTTTGCATTTAGGCACGTGTCTATTTCATTACATTTTCTATTTACTGTTGAAGAGTGCTAGAGCAAAGGTACGTGTGCATAGCATCTAGTATAAGAACACTTTTGGATTGTTTACATTACTTAAGTGTTGCTTTTCTTGTACACTGTACTAAATTGATCTAAGGGCTTGTCCTATAAACAAGATAAGGTGGAGAAGTCATTACCCTCCCTTAGCCCACAAACAATCTCCTCACTCACTAACTCAAGCCTAACTAAAAATGAGTAGACGTTGGCCCTAGGGACATCTCGAACTCAATTAGGAGATTATCCTAAGGGGAAAAGGTGTTGGAATTTGACTCCTGCCAAATCAGTGTCTAGGAAGGGGATTAAGGGCCGAAAGCCCAAAGGTTGGTGGTTACTTAATTAAGGAATATCTTTGACGGATAACCTCCCACCAATCTTGCCCTGACCTGGCGGATTAGCCTGTGGTCAAAGTCTACATTATACCTCCTATGGACAGTCTAACCAGTTAGGAGTAGTCTAGGTCAAAGGTCTACCCTAACTTAGGTTAGAATTTTTTCTTTTTTTTTTTAGCTTATTTGTTTGTTTTTTTCTTTGTTTGTGTTTTATTGTGTGATATGGCTTATAACAATAATTTTTTCAATTTTAATAGTAATTCATATTACACACCAACCACTTTTTCGGATATTACCAACCCGGCATATCATAACTTTAACCAACCTACTGTGCCAGATTGGTCATATCTGAATCAATATAACCCATGCCCCCAATCTTATAACCATAATTTCCAGAAGAATTTTAACTCTTCACAGAGTCAGTGGGGATTCACCTCCCCCGAGTCCAATTTTCAACCAACTTGTCCTTATCCACCTTGTCCACAATATTTCGAAGATTCATACTCAGTTCCACCAGTCCAAAATAGAAAACCATCAATTTTGAAAATGAGTATGCGTGAGTCCAAACAACAATCACAAAATCCAATAGACTCACAATTTTACCACCAATTCCAAAATAATACTTCATCTTTTCAAGACCAATCACAACAAAATGATGAACCTATCAACTATGAAAAGATGCTTGAAGGCATGACTCAGGCTCAAAACGCTCATAATCATGACATAGATATGATGTTCCAAACTCTAGTTCTCACTGTTTGGTCAGTTCTGATGTCGTTAAACATTCTTTTAGAGCTGAAGAGTCATGTTGTTTTGGAAAACAAGGTTCCATTTCAGCACAATCATTTGAACTTGTCCAAACTCTAAATTTTGAAAGTGATATTGACAGTTTGGCAAGTTATTCATTTCTTAAAATAGAACTTGAGAATGAATATGATCATGAACCTCAACTTAGTGATTCAATTCTACTTCCTGATTCAATAATGACTCTGGTGTCTTCACCTGATTTCAATCTTTTTCCCGAGTCAACATTGGATCCTGTGCCAATTCATAATGAAATTGAATCGCCCATCTTTGATGATCATTTTATTGAACTTGACCAATTTCATTCTTTTGAAAGTCTCATTGATAAATTGGCAAGTTCTCATTTTTATGAAATTGAACTCAATGAGAAATGTGACCTAGATTCTCAAATTTGTGATCCAGTTCAAATTCTCGAATCAATATTGACTCCTTTTTTGTTACCCGATTTGAGTAATATTTTAGAGTCAGTTTTTATTCCCACACCTATCATTCTTGAACTTGAATCACTAATATTAAGTCACATTCCATTGTGGGAAACTGAATGTGGACTTGAGTTTTAACTTCTTGATTTGGACCCACTTCCTGAGCCAATCTCGACTTTCGAACTTTTACTTGACTTAAGTCACTTTCCTGAGTCTGTATTAGTTCCAGTACTTCCTGAGTCTAAGTCAATCATTCTATCTTTTCACACTCCATTTTGGGACAAGGCGGTTGACAAAATTGACTCCGAAATTAATTATGAAATTTGAAAATTAGATGGGGTCGAATTTTATTAAAAATCCTTCATGAATACATTATTTTAGTGGGTTATATTAGAGAGATTTCTGGTGGGTTCCTCCGAACTCCATGCAAAGTCGATTGGGCCGCATTTCCTGGACCAATCAGACCACCACCGGAACCACCACCTTAAGGTAGTATTTTCCTTCCCTGTCTTCTTTTTCATGCATCTATGCATTAATTCATACATTGAGGATAATGCATGAGATAGGTGTGGGGGAGGGTTCTAACATAACTTAGGTTTTCTTTTTATTAAAAAAAAGAAATTTTTTTAACATTTTCTTTACTTTTAAAAACTTTTTGAAAATAGAAACAATATTTTGACATATTTTTTTGTAAGAAATTAAGTCAATTTTAAGGAATAAGAAAATCAAAATTAGTATTTCTTAAACTTGGTCAAAATGAGATTATTTGTTTGATTTTTAGAGTTAGGAAGAGTTAGGAAGATAATTTGTTAAAGTAATTTAGTCTTGATCTTTACCTTAATGAAATATGCACACTTCATACACATACACACTTAGGGTTCAAAAAATGAAGATTCTTATGCCTTATAAAAAAATAAAATAAAATAAATATATCTATGAAAGATGAACAAATCTAATTATTGATTAGCTAGGTGCTTTGACCTACGTAAGCCTTAGTATTTATGCGAAAAATGATTAGATAAGTTTGAAAAAAATATATATATAAAAATCCTCTGATTAAGCTGGGTATTTGTGCCTAATAAAGCATAAGTATTCACGCCTAAAAGCGGTTCATATAATAAAATCCTTAGTTTTGTGGCCTTGTTTGCTTGAGTCCTTAAGTCCTTGGGGTGTTTTCTCTTCCCGTGCCCTAAGACCATTTGGTTTGGGAGTCATCGATTAAAGGCTCGTTACATGGGCAGATTAGAAAGCCTAATGAATTAAGGAATAATACCACAAAATATATATATATATATATATAAATAAATAAAGCGTAAGAGTTAGAACTAATGAACCCTTAGTTAAAATTTTCACGGTCACAAGGTGCATATGACTTAGGGTAAAGTAATAGACTAGATGAAAAGTACAATTTGACTCCTTACTTTGATTGATAACAAATTTTTGAATAGAGACTAAGTTTAGGAATAAAAAATTCGATTTTCCTATAACTTATAGATTACGTAAATCTTACAATAATATTTCAAATATTTTTCTCTTTCAAAATGCTTTTCGAAAATACTAACTCTTTGTTTCTCTTTCTTTATGGATTTTGTGGGTGTAATCTACTGAAAACCCTCACGATACAAAACTCGTCCTCTAGGAAAAATCTAGAGGTTTAACGGCTTGTTGCACATGTTCAGCGCAATCACGTGGCCTGCGAAAGTGGTCTAATAATTTTTAGTATAGTATTAGTTGTTTTGCTCGAGGACGAGCAAAAGATAGGTATGGGGGTGTGATCGGTCGCTAAGATTGCACATTTATTATCATATTCTCATACTCATTATTAAATAAACTCTGCTTGTTCCTAATTATTGTTTAATTTATTTGTAGGCCCATTCCTAAAGGAGAGTGAAAAGAAACGAGCCCAAAGCCCACCAAATTCTGTTTAATTCAGAATAAATTCAAAATCAGGGAATCAGGGCAGATCTTGGCAAATCAGAGAGGTTGAAAATCGGTTGAAATGGGTCTTCCTAAATCAAGTGGTTAAAGCCAATAATCAAAGATCATTTCGTCAAAATTAGAAGCTGAAATGAGAAATCCAGAACCAGATAAAGCTGAATCTCAAAACGTGGAGCTGTACCCCCCGGCTGTGGCCAGATCCGCGGCCAGGCTCTTTGGTCCAAATAAGGGGAGCGTTTGCTCCCTTTATCTTCTCACGCCTCCCCCTCTGAGTTTTTGCCTATAAAAGGCTGGGTTTTCACTGTAAAGAGGGATGACCAAGCAGAGAATAGAACTTAGGATAATTTATAGTTTGTAACTTAGGTTTTTAGTTTTCTTTTTATGTAATTTTTACTTTTCTTTATGTAACTGAGAGGAAAGACGACTTTCATGGAGGAATGAGAGCAAGCTTGGTCTACAGGTGACACCAGTGTAAGTGATCTCTTCTTTCATTGTTATTTGAATCAAATCGAAGTTTCTTTTTCTTTTTTTTACTCTTGTTTTCTTTTACTCTCCTCTGATGTGTTGCAATCCAAGAGAATCCGATAGCCTCGAGACTGCTTAGCCGTTGCAAGTGCCCTTGATGGCCTATGGTTATGAACAACCCTTCCCCTGCTAGTATAGTTTGCCCTTTTATTCATAGTGTAGATCGAGAATAGGGGAAGATCCTACACTCCATGCTTGATTGCCTTCAAAGACAAGGTAAGTTGTCGCAATGGATCCAAGGTATATGAGCACTGAAGAGGTAAGTAATTTTTAGGTTATCTTTCTTTTCTTTTATTCTTTAGTTTCAATATTACAAGCTCCAACCATCTTTATCACACTTTTCATTTCTTTGTATATAATCTATTTTTCATTTTTCCATCTTCTTAATCTACCATCTTCTTCCTAATTCAACTTTAACAATTTTACCTTTTTCTTTTAAATAACTAAAGAAGAACTTTAACCATACTTTGTATCTTAAAAGAAAACTTACTAAAAAAAGCTTCTATCGCTAGTCCCTCCTTGTGGATCACGACCCGCATAACCACTTGCTATTGCGATAGAATTGAGTAACTTGTACTCTTTAATCATAAAATCTGAAATACTGTATTTATGTGCAGGTTCAACCTCAATCAGTTGCTACCGCTGAGGGTATTTTTTTCTATCCTCATTAACTGTTTTTCCATCAAGTTGGAAAGATATTTTAACACTTCATTTGAATTTCTTCTTCAGGGGTGACTACCAGTAGCGAAGTCACAACTTCTTCTCACATTGAGGAGATGATCCAAGAGCTGGCCCAGCAGGAGGGTCTTGAAGTTCCTATCACCGGGTTGCCTCATGAGGATGTAACCACCGAGTTCGAGGAACCCTCATTCCCAAGTGGCCTATCCAAAGACTTGTTGTCTTTCGATCCTTAACTTGGTAAGAGAACAAAGATGTGCCATATACTCTCTTTTTCATTCTTATTACTGACATTAATGTTATGGTTGCAGAGAGTACTAGGGTAGCTCAAGTTGAGGATCCCGTGGCGAGCATCAACGCAGAGGACAATGCAGTTCAAACTTCGGTCGGCGAATCCAGTATCGTGGAGTTTGTTGCTGCCCCTGTTGCTGTGGTAACCACCGTAATAATAGCTCCGGAGGTGTTGGCCAGAACCTCAGCATCGAAAGAGCCTGTTGTTGGCCTTATCCCTGCACAAGTTGAGTTGGCTCCCATCTCTGTGGATACTACCCACACTATCATAGAAAGGGATCTGGAAATGCATCAGCAGGGTTATCTCTAGCCATGGACATCATGAAAGAATTAGCGCGTCAAATGGTACAACAATTCTTCGCCTCCATGAAGTCCCACATCAAATTGGTTCTTTCTGGGGGAAGTTCCTTCGAGTTTTTCCAGATGCTTCTTGAGAATCATATCGAGAACATCAGTTACACTGGAAGTTTGGAGCAAGTTAGGGCATATCTGACGAATAGCTGGGGATATGCCTGAGGGAACTAAGGACCCTGAGAAAGGCTAGCCCAATGGATGAGGCTCGATCTATGCTGAATAAGCTCCTCACCGCTCAGGAACATGAGAGGAAAGAGATGGAGAAGCAAATGCCTTAAGAGGCCCATCATCTTCATAACTTCCAAGCCAGCTACCAAAAAATTGGTCGACGATTCTAGGGAATTCGAGGTCGTCACCAAGAATGTGGAGCAAGTCATTACTACTGCTCGGGCGGCTATTGCCAAGGCAAAAGTCTTGATTCAGGTCAACGAGCAAAAGCTTACTGCTTCCAGAGGAAGGCTAAAAGAGCTGCAAGCTGCCATGAAGCTGGTCCAAGAAGATCTTACTGCCTATTCTTCCAATTTTGAGTCTCTTCAAGCGCAACTAGTTACGAAGAGATTATTATCAGAGGAAGAGTTGTGGATTCAAGCTTGGGCGGAAGTTGAGAAGGCACGCCAGCAGGAGATGCAGCGCGGTTTAAAAGGGGATTAATTATATTAAGAGAGGGTTAGAGTAAACCGTTGATGTCATGGTACTGACGATCTAAAACTCCAAATATGTGTGAAGGTTTATTTTACTCCTTCCGAATCACCGTTCGTAGCACAAGCTAAAACGGGTCGTGTCCGCAGGGAGGGTTAGCAATAGAAGCATTCAAGGTTTTTATATTGAGATTCCAAGAAGAAAAATGAAAGTTCTTCTTTATTTAGAAATGAAAAACAAAATGACATAGAAAGTAAGTGAAAAATCTTTGTGGGTTTTTGTAAAGAAAAGATAAAACGGAAAGAAAGATGGAAGGAAACCGGAGATATTTGAAAAGGGAATGTTTTAAGAAAAGGATCTTTGAAGTAGGATAAAAAGAAAGGTCATGACTAACTAACTTTCTAATCTACTAACTTACTACTCTCATTGGGTAATGCATTCCTCATATTGATTCTGTTGGCCCAGAGGCCTTCCACTCTAGTTTTGATGATGATTAACTCATGTAGTTATGTGTACTAATAATCTTGTGATTTTAGTTTCAGATCTCTAATCAAGATGTTAGTAGGTGACTAGCTTCAACAAAGGTATTTTGGAGCTATTTACATGGTGATTCAAGAGCCCGAGCGACAAGATCATATATAGAACTCATTGGAGTCAAGCTCGGTGAATCACGATTTGGATCGAGTTTGGATCGAGTCGGCTTGAAGACGTGTTCATCAAGAAGACTTCGGTACCTAGTTTAGTTTGTGTTTTAGATCCATGTGTAAAGATTAGATAGTGTGATATGTTCAAGTTCATAACACACACACGTTTCATGTTTTGGATTCGGTTTTCGGTTTGATTGGTTTAACCGATCTTGGTTTTCATGAATAGATTAGTATCAAAATAAGTTTACATGTTTTTATGTATATTAGATGTGTTCTATATACATACATGCTTCATGTATTTAAACAAACTTAGTTTGATAGTCTATTTCATGAGTTTGGTGTTTTGGTATTCTTAACAAAACATATTTTTGGAATTAAAGTCAAAAACATAGATATGTATATGTTTCATGTATATTGGACTTATGTCCATATGCAACATGCCTAAAAGTGTTTAAGTATCATGTTTTTGTATTTGAATGAGTTTTGAAAAAATCAGATTTCCTATTGAAAAATCTAAGTTTGGAAAAATACAAGTTTTGATTTTCGGCAATATTTCCTTAACACAAAAATTGTTCAAAATGTTTGAGATTTGTGTTAAAATTTTTAACACAAGTTTGTATTTCAAGGTATAATGATAAAACTATTTTTGTGAAATTTAGAGATTTTATGAGAATTTTTAAGCCATTAAAAACCTATGTTTTCTGTCCCATAATATAGCCTGCCAGGCTCTGGCGGTCGACCGGACCGGTCGACCGGACATAGAGTCGGTCGACCGGACCGGTCGACCGATGTGCACAAAACGTGCACGCTGGCCTGCCCATTAAGCTGGTCGACCAAGCAATCGACCGACTGAAAGCAACCCACTCTCGGGTTGCTCCGGTCGACCGGGCGGTCAACCGGCCAGAGAGCCGTTGCTCTCTGGTTCTGGGCGCGGTCGACCGGGCGGTCGACCGGTAGCTGCTAACGGTCAAAAATTGACCATTGGTCGGTCGACCGGTAGGTCAAAACTGGCCTTATTTGCTGCCAACGGCTAGTTTTTCCAAATGGCTATAAAAAGGGTTTTCTCTTAATAGTTTTTAACAAGTTTTTACTGAGCAAAATTTTTGATCTTACTAGAGTTTTTACAGCAATCAAAAAGAAGTTTTTTGGCTCAAATCTTTACAATCTATTTGGTGTTTTTCTAGGGTTTGGAAAATCAAAGAAAAGTGTTTTTGGGAAAAGTGTTTTTGATTCAACTTCTTTATCTTGATTTCAGTTTTTCCCAAGGATTTTCTTTGAGTATTTATTTTCCATTCCTTTAGTTTTTCACACACTGAGCTTCATTCTATCTATCTATAGGATCTTTGTGTTTGTGGGTAAAGAATTGGTTTGTGGTATACCACCAAGTTGTAAACCCTTATTATTGCTTGGCTCTCTGCCTTTCCCTCTAGGTGTAGAGGAGGTTGTGCAATTGAGTTGTATCCCTCAAGTTGTGAGGTTATCCTTGTTTAGCTTTATGCTTATCCCTCAAGTTGTGAGGTGATAGTTTTGTTGGCTTGGTGCTTAGCCTCTAGTGAGAGGTTGTGGTTGTAAAGAGAGGAGTTGGATACTCCTAGTTATTGTATTGCCCCAAATCCTTGGTGGAGGTTCCCTGTGTGGGAATCCTTTGCGGACAAGCTAGTGAATTCGAAATCCTTCTGGATGAAGGCGGGGATGTAGAGCTGGGTTCTCGAACCTCGAAACAAATCTTATTGTTTGCGCTTGATCCATTGACTCTTACTCTCTCTCTCTTTGTATTGTGCCTTGCATTATTTCATATTGATCATTCATATTTATATGCTTGGCTTGGTTGTGTGTGCATCACTTATTGGTTGCATTAAGTGTAATTGCAATTAGTTTTTAAATTCCGCATTTAGTTCATTAGATTAGAATTATCACCTATTCACCCCCCTCTAGGTGATTTCAATTGGTATCAGAGCCTACGCTCCTGATATTTAGGTTTAACCACCTAGGAGTGAGATCTTGGTTTGCTAATCTCCATTTGCATTTGCACACATATAGTTTGCACTCATGGATAGCCCTCCTATGTTTGATATTTCTAGACTTGATATTTGGAAGGCCAAGATGAGTTGTCATTTGAAAACCCTAGGACATAAAGTTTATCATGCCACCACTAAAGAATCCTACACCAATGATAGCAAGCATAGAAAGGCCAATGCACTAACCCTTAAGACACTTAGAGCATTTCTTGATAAAGATCTTTTATATGTGTTTGCTCACTATGATTTGGCTTTTGCAGTTTGGAGCATTTTGACTTCTCCCGAGCTACCAAAGATTATCGATAAGATGAGGAGATCTAGGAGAGACAAGTCCGACGAGCATTGCCTCATAGTCCAAGGGAATGACTCCCTTGAGGTACAATCGGAATCTCAACTAGAAGCTAGCACTAGTTCCTATTGCTATGGGTGTTTAGAAGTTCAAACCTTAAATATGGAATTTGCTACTAAATTTGAAATTTTTTTTGAAAAAACATGATCTTTTGAAAAAGAAGAATTTTGAACTAAAAGAAGAATATGAGGATTTGTGCTCAAGATTTGATTTAATTTTGCAAGAGAAGGAAGAGATTTCTAGTGAACATGACTCACTTAAATCTCAACTAGACATTGCCCTAAAGGAAAATGAATTTTTAAAAAAGTAAAAATGATTGTGATGATGTTTTGAAAAACAATGAAGTTTTATCTTCAAAATTAGATTTTATTTTAAAAGATAACCTTTCTTTGAAAAATGAAATTGATTTTATTTCAAAAGAATTAGATTTAGTTTTAAATAAAAATAAATCTTTGAAAAATGATATAGATTCACATGTTTGCCATGCTAGTGTAGTCTCACCTAGCACACCTATTGCATGCTCCACTTTATCTTCTAGTATTGAAAAATGATATAAATGATTTGAAGAAAAGTGTGGATTGTTTGGGCTCCACTTTGAGCCAATGTGCTTTGAATCATACACGCTTGAAATCCTTGGTTCGAAAGAAACAAGTTCCATCTTTGCATGCACACCCTCCACGGCATACACATGCTCCTCCGTACTCACCCATCACACTTTGTATGCTCATGTGTACACATGTACACATTGTGGACGAAAGGGCCACCTTGTTAAATTTTGCTATGATCGTATACATAATGAAAATTTGGTAACTAAATTTGTTTGGGTTAGGAAAGGGACTAACCCCCATGGACCCAAAAGGATATGGGTACCAAAGACCACCCCTATTGTATTTAATGTAGGTGTGGGCTCTCGCATAACGTGAGAGTTGTGGTACCTTGAGGTGGATCCGTTCCGTGCTTCATGAGGATTATTTGGATGCATCACTTTCAAGGGAAGTTTGGTGGGAAGACCACCTTGGTTTGGAGAACTAGAGAGGTGCCTTCATCGGTTTTGGTATCGATCTCTAACTCCCGTTTATATTTGCATGTTTTACATGTATTTGATTCATAGCATGTCATGTCTTATTGTTCATTATGCCTATGCCATGTTTATTAGAATAGTGATATACATGTTTAGTTATTTGAGACACCCATGTTTTATATGGATCTATATCTATGTGTTCTCACTTTGTTTTTAACTAATATATATGTCCTAAATCTAATGCACATGCATATACATAATGATCATATAGATGTTTGTGATGTTTTATTTTAATGCTTCATGTTTTTATGTTAAATGCCATGATTATTAGACCTTTGACATGCATGTATAGCTTTTGAGATCACCCTTGATTATAAGGACCATTATTTTTGTGTTCTCACCATTGTTTAGCTATTATGTATTTCATAGTTCTAATAGCATGTGGATTTACATAATGATCATTTTTATGATTATCATGTTGATTTATGTCTCGTTTTATAATTCAAATTTGAATATATGTTTAAATGTTAGTTTTCATTAAGACTAGGATTTATACTTGTACATATAGTGGGCCACAAATAAATTTTTATATGCTTGTTCTTGAACGCTTATTTGTACCCATTAAATGTGCTAGTATAGTCTAGTTTGGATGATTCATGTATTTCAACTTGTATTCCGCATTTTGGACATATTTTATGATCATGTGTTTTCACTTCATGTATATGTTTATTTTGCCAAATCATAAGATATACATGTATACCCCTTGAGTCATTTGCTTTTCATTCAAATCTTTATTATGAACTCAATTGTGTTTAGGGATATGTATGTATACGTCTTGTTCTGTCAAAACATACATATGCCTTGAAGTATATATTATTTTTAATGAAAATTTAGTTTTGACGATTTTCATGTTTTTCATGTTTAGCTTCATGTATATGTCAATCTTGTCCAAACTATTGATTATGCATATACATCCTTTGAGCTACGTGCCTTCATGCATATACATTTGTGGACTCGTTATGTTTGGATATGTATATATACTTTAGTTTGTACTTGACATACATATGCCTTGAAGAAATCGAGTTTTGATGATTTTCATGATTATTTGTGTCACATAACACTTGTACACTCACTTCATTTAAATGTTTCTCATGATTATGTTTTTTATGAGTATGTATGGGCTTTATGGACTTCGAGTGTTTAGTGCCATGTGATTTACATGTATTTCATGAAATATATTTTTGTTTTATTCCTTACTTGAAGGATTTCGACTAGTTAACAAGTTTTTCCATTTAACTAGTTGCGGGATTCTTCGTTATGGTAGAGTTTTTCAAACATACACTATTTTTCAATCCTATTTTTGAAAACCCCTACCTTCAACAGGCAGTTGGATGGGAGACCATGCCATGTATGTTTTATATTGAAAATCATTTTAAACATGAGCATGATTGGGTGGTAGGTTATTGAAGGATCACCTAGAGGGGGGGTGAATAGGTGATGGCTAATCTAATGGTCACTTAATGCCAAATAATGAGGAATTAAAAACTATTATGACCTAAACAAACTATTACACTAAACACCACGTATAACACAAGAGTGTTGCCGAATTTCCCGTGAAGGGCTCTGGACAAACTCCTCTAAATTCCCCTAGATAAGGGTTGAGGTGCCGCGTTGGCTCTCTTGGTTAAATACAAGTGTTAGCAAACAACCCAAGCATGTATATCAAATAAGCACACAATATATATCAAGCATGTAAAGATAAACACAATAGAAGCATGCAAGATATAAATAAGAGACAAAGAGAGAGAGAGAGAGAGTGAGCAATCGCAAACATAAGGGATTTGTTTCGAGGTTCGAGCACACTTGCTCTACATCCTCGCCTTCGACACACGAAGGATTTCCACTATAATCGATCCCACCGGATCACTCGGTGCCGCAACACCTACAACTCTCGGACTCCCTAGTCCGTACACACCGCAAGCCCACCGTCTCGCCGAGGCCGCACCTCAAACAAGGAGTTCGCACCCGAACTCGAAACACCGCGGACAAACACGTCCGCCTCCTAAAAGTACAAAGAAAAGATCTCTTGGTGATCTAAACACTTTGATCACCAATAAAAACTCTCACTACAACACTCCTATAAGATGAATAATCAATAGGTTGCTCAAGTGTTTGTGTGAGAAAACAAGGAAAGAGATGGTGGAGGAAAACTCAAGAAAATCTCTTTTAATCACTCTTGATAAACTCCCCTTTTGATTGAAAGTATTATCTCTCAAATATATGGAGAAAACCTCTTAAAAGGATAGGAAAAACTGGTTTGAAAACTGTCCCAAAATCTTAATCAAGACAGCCCCAAATGCCCCATTTTATAGAGTCTGGAAAACTAGCCGTTGGGGTCTGTCAGGCCTGTCGGTCGACCGCCCGGTCGACTGGCCAACGGTCATATTTCAGACCGTTGTGCCATCGGTCGACCGAGGCCAGGATACAGAGAGCAAGTCTCTCTGTCCAGTCGACCGCTCGGTCGGCTGGAGCCTTTCCAGAGAGCAGAGCTCACTGGACGGTCAACCGGGTCGGTCGACCGGTCTCCTGCCAAAACTGGTGTGCACGTCTGTGCACGTCGGTCGACCGTAACGGTCGGCCGACTTCAAGCTACGGTCGACGTCCCGGTCGACCGGCTGAAGCCAGTGCAGAAATGAAAAGGGATTTAAAACTTGGTCTTTTTGATTGAAATAAAATCCCATAAAGTACTGAAAAATCTACAAAAATAGTTTTACCAATATACTTTGATAAACAAACATGCTTGCACAAAATCAAGGCATGTTACAAATGATTTGGACTATTTTTGTAAGTTGGAAATATTGGCTCAAATGAAAACTGTATTTTCCAAAACTTATTTTTCCAAACTTTGTTTTTCCAAAACATCTCCAAATACAAAAACAAGATATTTAAACAACTTTGAAAGCATATGGTGTATGGATATGATCCACTACACAAACATGGTGAAATATCTATGTTTTTGACATTATGTACTAAACATGGTTTTGGATAAAAGATATGTAAACTTGAAAACAAAAATCCAAACATGTATTTTCTAAAATAGAAAATATTTTGTAAAAACAAAACTATCAAGAGTGTGTGTGTATATGTACTTGAGCAATCCACCAACTATTCTATCCTTTACATTTTATCTAAAAATAAAATCTTATAAAAACAAACCTAGACACAAGTCTTCATCTTCTTGAAGTCTTCACTTGAAGCCTTCTCATCTTCTTGACTTGGTCCAAACACGATCCAATGGCTCTTGGATCAAACCGTGCTAGCTCCAAAACTTGACTTCAAATTCTTTGTTGAAGCCATGCACCTACTAAGATCTTGATCATAAATCTGTCACTAATTAAACACAAGATCATTAGTACTATAACTACATGAGTTGATCATCATCAAAACTAGAGTGATGGGCCTTCGGGCCAACAATCTCCCCCTTTTTGATGATGACAAAACTCATGAAGTTATATATGCATGGATTAAAGTAAAGCTCCAAAGAAGCTCCCCCTTAACTCATGCATAACAAATAAACATATAAATATGCAATGTATGCTCATAAACATGTATGCAAATGAAGGAGTAAACATGCTAATCAAGCATAAAACAAAATCACAAAATCTTTTTCTCCTATTTGCAAAACAAAACATATATGCATAAACACAAATATTAATCCTCCTTAAGCAAGGAAAACAAATACTTCTCCCCCTTAAGTAAGGAAAACATGCATATATCTCAAATACTTCTCCCCCTTTTTGTCAATCATCAACAAGGGGGTTAAAGTAAAAACAAAATCATCAAATTTTTTTCTCCCCCTTTTTGTCATAAATAAAGAGACCAATAAGGGGTGTAAATAAATAAGTCAATAAAAGGTTATATGCGATATACATTCATGAAGAGGAAGACGGTAAATTAACTTCCCTACACATATACATTACATGAAAGAGGGATGACAAGCCCTAATTCACATAACGTATAATATGTAATGCATAAGAAGAGATGTGAAGCTCCCCCTACACACGTGTACCATATAAAGGGTCTGTTTGGTTGTTGTAACTGGCCGTAATTCGTAGTTGTAATTAGTAAAATCTTTTACAATTGTAAATGAGTTACATGTATATAAATTTTACGGTGTTTGGTTGGTAATATAAAATTGTAAAGTGGGAAAGTGTATTGTACTTTACGGTGTTTGGTTGTCATAATGTGTAAGTCGTAAGTGAAAAAGTTGACCACAAAATTAACTATATGGTGATTTTAAAAGTTTTAATACTGCAAATAAATATTAAAAAAGTTAAATATTAAAAAATTTTAATATTAATATAAAAAATATTACAAATTTGTATGACCACAAAATTAACTGTAACTGGGTTGTAAGTGAGTGGTAACTGGGTTGCAAGTGAGTGTTAGTTAAGTTACGTAAGTCTTTTACAAATTACGGTCCAAACAAACGCCGTAGTTATAACTGGGTAGTAAGTCATTTACGAATTACGGAGTTTTACGCGAAACAAACGGCCCCAAAGAAGAGTTGTCAAGCTCCTCAATATATAATACACTCAACATGAATCTATATGTAGAAGAGATGTTAAGCTCTCCTTGCATATAGGCAATACAACTTAAAAATTTTGAGTTTTCTTATAAAACAAAATTTTGAATTTTCTCAATAAAACAAATCTTGAGAATTTTTCTTTAAAATTTTTATCAAACAAAACATGAAAATTTATTTTCATTAAACTAAACAAACTTCTAGGTATATGTATGATTTATCTAAATCTAACAATATACATACATATCTCAAACATAAAAGAGTCTATTAAAGGTATTTGCATGAAGGCAAGAGACTCAAAAAGGATATACATGTATATTTATTAGATTTGAATATAAATGCATATACATGAAGTAAAAACACGAAAATTGACAAAACAAGTGTAAATGAGGAAATCATCAAAACTAGGCTATACATGTGCATATAGTGGGTACAAATGAGCATGAAGTGCAAACATATATGAATCAATTTGTTCTCACTATTTATACATGTATAAATAACAAGTTTTGATAAAACTACATTTAAACTAGTTTTCCACATGAAGCACAAAAGAAATTAAAACATGAACATGCTATATGATGCCAAAAATGAATAAGCATGTAAATAAACTAAGAGTTTAGAACTAGTTACCAACTAAGGAACTATGTTCCAAAACTCCAAACATGGTGGTTGACCCACCAAACCTCCTGATAGCGATGCATCTATAAATGTGTCCATCAAGTCCATGTGCATCCACCATCAAGGCACCAACTCTCTCACGTCGTGTGAGAGCCCTCACCTACATCAAAAATACACGGTGGGGGTTTTGGTACCCATTTTCTTTTGGGTCCTTGAGGGTTAGTCTTGTAAGGCACCCAAACATTTTTATTAACAAAATTTAAAGCATTTATCTTATCATAACAAAACTTTGCTAAGTGACCTTTGCGGCCACAATGTGTACACTTGTACACCTTAGGATGCTTATGTGTATGTGTATGATCGTGGCGTGCAACATAAGCATATGCATAACGATGTGCATGAGAATGTGGAGCTTGTTTCTTTGAAAACATAGACTCCAATCTAGTGTGGTTAAATGCACATGTGCTCAAAGTAGAGCTCAAACAATCAATTTTCTTTTTCAAAAATTTAACTTCATTTTGATCAATAGAGGTGGTGGCATGTAAAGCATGATCAAAAGTCTTTTTCCTTTTAGAAACTTTTTCTTTTTCTTTTTCAAAAAATTTTCTTTTCAAAGTAGTGTTTTCTTGAAAAGCAATTTCCTTTGTTTTTCCACCAAAACAATTTTATTTTTCAAAGATGTGTTTCCTTCACAAAGATTATTTAATTTGGACATCAAGGAAGCATTCTCATTTTTCAAATCTTCTTTTTCTTTTTCTAAGCATGCAACCTTAGTTCTAAATGAATCATTTTCTTTAAGCATGCAATTAAAATGCTTTTTCAAATTTTAATTATCTTTTCTTAGCATGTCATATTTCTTAAGTAATAGTTAACAAAACGATGAAAGCTCATCATATGACATGTTAACATCTTCTACCTCAGATTCGGTAGTTACCTCAAGGGGGTTATCCCCTTGGACCATATAGCATTTGTTGGAAGTGTCGCTTCCAACATCCAAATCGCTCCCCGCATAATATAGATCCTTTTTTGCCGAGGGAGGTGATGATGTTCCATGCTACAAAAGCCGTATCAACATTAGCAACCCTAGATAAATAATCATCATTTAGGGTAGACTTTAAAGCATTAAGGGCTTTTGCATTAGCCTCAAGATTCTTGCCATTTAAACAATAATCATTAGTGATGGCAAGGTAAACATGAATGCCTAGGGCTTTGAGGTACAAAGACATCTTAACCTTCCATATATGGATGTTAAGAATGTCAAACATGGTGGTGACATGAAGTCCATGGTGTGTGTACAATAATGTGATTAGCCTAAAAAGATGATCTTTAACTCTAGATTGTAAGACCCAAATTCAGAGCACTTGGCTCTGATACCAATTGAAGGATCACCTAGAGGGGGGTGAATAGGTGATGGCTAATCTAATGGTCACTTAATGCCAAATAATGCGGAATGAAAAACTATTATGACCTAAACAAACTATTACACTAAACACCACGTATAACACAAGAGTGTTGCCGAATTCCCCGTGAAGGGCTCTGGACAAACTCCTCTAGATTCCCCTAGATAAGGGTTGAAGTGCCGCGTTGGCTCTCTTGGTTAAATACAAGTGTTAGCAAACAACCCAAGCATGTATATCAAATAAGCACACAATATATATCAAGCATGTAAAGATAAACACAATAGAAGCATGCAAGATAT